>BEGY01000008.1:736257-826662 GCA_002335675.1 Chlamydomonas eustigma | reverse complement strand
TGAACACTGCTATAATGTGCTGTATTTCTCCTTTGCTGAACACAACTATAATGTGCTGTATTTCTCCATTGCTGAACACTGCTATAATGTGCTGTATTTCTCCGTTGCTGAACACTGCTATAATGTGCTGTATTTCTCCTTTGCTGAACACTGCTAAAATGTGCTGTATTTCTCCTTTGCTGAACACTGCTATAATGTGCTGTATTTCTCCTTTGCTGAACACTGCTATAATGTGTTGTATTTCTCCTTTTCTGAACACTGCTATAATGTGCTGTATTTCTCCTTTGCTGAACACTGCTATAATGTGCTGTATTTCTCTTTATTGCAGTTACAGACGTCAGCAACTAGTCCGGCTGCATCATCCGGATGAGCGTGCTTTGCCTTGGGTGAATGTTAAGGAACTGGTCAGCAATTGTCATGGCTTGCTTCTGGGCCGTGATCCCATGCAGTTTGAGCCGCACCAGCTGCGACGACGTGCCAACCTGAGCAAGGCTCCACGAACCTTGCTGATGTTGGTGGAATCCCCGGAGCCCAGTGAGGTCTTGATATCACTGGATTTAGGAATGCAGTGGGCCTTGGATGATAGGCCTGCCATGGTGAAGAGGGTAAGCAGAAGACTACATACTGGGCTTAGGGTGTCAGGTCACCGCCATATGTTCAAACATTCTCCATTAAAAGAATGTGGTCTATGATTTGTCATTAGGCACACAGCTTAGTATTCTTAGGGTCTTTGGGTATCTCTTCATTCATTAGGTCTGTGAGCTTCTCCTCGTACAGAAAGCCATTCTCATGCAATCAAGAATCGAGTCATACCTGCTGTGTCATACCTGCTGTGTCCCTCTTTCATTTGAAATATGAAGATACTAAGCCCTCTTCTTTATCCCAAATTCCAACTTCTCAACCTGTGCATGTCCACTGTGAACCCTGACCTCCACTGTGCACCCTGACCTCCAGATCCTCATGGTATGTGGACCCACGGGCAGTGGCAAGAGCACTGCCATTGACATGCTTGTCAAAGATCACGCAAGCAAAGTGGCTGTAGTGCCTGCCCTGTCCACACGCCCTGTGTATAAAGGGGAGACCCCAGGCAGGCCCTACAACTGTCTCCTCGCCTCAGAACTTGCAACAGAGGTCGCTGCAGGAGAGGCCTTTGGTCACTCCAGTATCTCAGAGGACGGGATGTATGCAGCTAGCTTGACAGACTTGATGAAAGTGTGGGCCAAAGATAAGCTGGCAGTGATGGAAGCGCCGCTGACACTAGCAGAAGCTGTGAAGGCAGAGATCCGGCAGGCCCAGGCAGATGTGGCAGCAGCAGGCCCTGCTGGAAATGTGGGGAAACTGAAGAGTTTGATTGCATCCATTGAAGTCAAGTGCGTGTACTTGACAGCTGATGTAGAGACACTAGATGTAAGGTTGCGCAGGGCAGAGTATCTTGAAGAGGCGCGCTTGCAGCAGCAGCTGAGGTTTGGCATGGAGGAGCAGAGGAAGGTGGAGGAGGAGCAGCAGCAGTACATTTCAAGTGGGGGTTTGAGCAGCAGTGGCGGCAGGTTGGTGGACTTTGTTCACAACGCAGAGGGTTCCGTGCATGAGGTGTTCATGGGGCTGAGGGACATTGCAGGTAGCCTCTGGCACCGACCACGAGCTGCCGTACCCTGTCAAGTGGTAGTTGAGCAGTTTGACTGGAAGTGGCCCAAGCCCGGACCCACACAGCTGCGCATGAGGACCATGTTGTCTACAGGATCTACCCTGGAGTTGCCTCGCGGGAGACATCTGATGAGAGTCAATGCTAACTTGGAGCAGCTTCACTCAGTCACCTTCATGAGCACCACCAAGCGGGTGTTTGCAAACGAGTACGTTGAAGTGATGCATGAGGCTGAGTCGCCACCTTGCATCTCCACTTGTCTGGAAGGGGAGTACCCAACCATGTCTGCAGGGTCTTGCTGTGCCCTCATGCGGTACAACATAAAAGTCTCGGAGCCAACCCTGATGGCAGCGACGCTGGCGATTAGTGGAGAAGACCTGAGGTCCTGTTCAAGGTTAGCACTTGTAAATAACAAGACGGGAGAAGAGATGGTGGTGCCTCTGGGTAGGATGCCTGCCACAGAGTTGCTACCCAGCTCAGAGGGTTATGCCTTGGTGGCACTTGGGGATGTTCCAAGGGCTCCAGCCCTGTTACCTGTGCGACCAGGTAGCGTTGCAGCACAGGTTAGGTCTGGTAACGATGTGACAGCCTCAGCTGCTACAACGGGTATTGTAGAAGATGGCTCCTGGGCGCTGACTGTCACAGCATCAAGGCAACCCTCCGTGATGGATCCAGCCCCTGTTCAGAGGGTACAAACCATAGAGGGTGCATATGAGCCCAACTCAAAGTGGATCATGGCAAGGCAGCTGTTAGTACCTACTGTGGAAACGCACTTGGCTCTGGTAGTTAGTACTGAGCCCGCAGTGCCATTCAAGTTGCTGTTGATGAAGGTACCTGCTGGGACAGAGGTGTCTTGGACTGGGAGCTACCCTGTGGTGATGGAGCGGAGCGCAATGGCGGGGGAGTTGGTGCTCCACAACGCAACTCTTGCGCCTGGGAAGTACGTGGCTTGCTATGTATTGGAGGGCGGGGAGGAGTGTGTGCAGGGACTTCAGCCAAACCCTGTGGATGGTTCATTAGTAGGGGGTGGCGGACCTATCAAGTGGAGGGCTGTGTACATGCCCACTGCTGATGAGAAAGTGTGTCCTATTGTTGCAGATGACTCACTTCAGCGGTACTTTAGGTCCATGATGGATGCCTGGAGTACTGCTGCTGGGGTGCCCACTGGGAAAGCGCCCAAGGGTGCAGCAGCAGCGCCGGGAGGGTTGAGGGCGCAGCAGGCAGCAGCGGCACTTGAGAGATGTGCTGCTGAGGCAGCAGCTGTCTCAGGCCAAGGACAAGTTCCTGCAGTGCGCACACTCAAAGACGGCTCTTCACTTCAGCTCTTGCCTGATGCAAGATTGACTGTCAAGTCTGTTCCTGAGGCTCAAGCAGCGGTATTGTCAGCAGAGCAGTTGGCGGAGAGAGCTGCTGCTGCCGCAAGACTCATATCAGTAACAGCCAGTGTCCCTGTGGATGCTGGAGGTCTGCTGGCTGCTCTAGAGAAGGGGAAGAGCAGCAGAGGAGCACTGGCAGCGCGCAGAGCTTCAGAGTTCAGTGAGTGGAGAAGCGTGCGCACAATGAATGCTGGGGGAGCTTTGAAGGCAAGGGCTGAAGCTATGCAACGCATTAAACAGAAGGAAGCAGAGGCTTTAGAAGCAGAAGCTGCTGCTCTGGAGCCCCCCCCTCAACCACAAGCTGTTGTCTGAGTGACGTATTATATGATTCCTTGTGTTATCAATCCAATCCTAATGAACATGAGCGTAAACGTTAACGTTATGTTGTTGTCGTTAAAGTGTGACAAACTTTGTCAAGAACTTCCTCGTAGATGCGAAAAGTTAGAAAGAAGACAGCATAGAAGAAAAATATCTACTATAACTTAAAGTTCTCAGGAGGCCCTTTTAACCTGTTTACGTTCACTGATATTTAACTTTGAGTGCCATCCTCAGGAATGGAATTATCGCAACAGACTGTAGCAAAGCTTGTTTTGCTTGGTAGGGCCAGAAAACCCTGTTTCCTGTGCATAATGACCATGTTCAAGGTACCTACCTGCTTTGTGAGACATAAGCCATTGTTTACTTAAAATTATGTAGGGGAAATGGGAAGTGGGAAGTCCTCACTCGTCCTAAGATACGTGAAAGGGCAATTCTTTGATTACCAGGTATATTTCAAGTATTCTCAAGCTTTTATCCATATTTCTAAATAAAGTTGTAAAACGTGCATTCAATCACAGGCATCGACAGTGGGTGCTGCTTTCCTCACGAAGACTCTGCCCGAATTAAATGTAAAATTTGAGATATGGTAAGTTAGTTTCGCCCAGACAAATTTTGTACTTTGTCCTAAGTTGAGAGCAATGTTGCGGGCACGTGTAGGGATACAGCAGGGCAGGAGCGCTACCACAGCCTGGCTCCAATGTATTACAGGTTTGACTTTTGCATTACCATGCTAACCAATATGGCAGTATTCCTGAATTTCAAGTGCTGCGAATTCACAGGGGGGCAGCAGCTGCAGTGATTGTATTCGACATCACCAGTGCTGATTCATTGAATCGAGCAAAATCTTGGGTCCGAGAGCTACAGAGACAGGGGAATCCAAACATGATCATGGCATTGGCAGGTATTCTTTTAACTCTTTTTTCACAACACTCATGCAACTGGTGGTACAGATCCACATCACTACAGGAGAATCAGACTGCATTATGCAGGGTGATGATTACATATGCCAAGATTCCTTGATTGAATCCTGTATGAATGATTGAACATGCATGCACCATGAAGTTATTGCAAGACCAGGTAGAGCAGTGGGAACACTGAGTTTCCGCTTCGGTTCCCGCAGGAAACAAGGCTGACCTTGAGGCGCAAAGGGCAGTGAGCACTGAGGATGCTCAGGCCTATGCAACTGAGAATGGCCTTTTCTTCATCGAGACTTCAGCAAAAACAGCAGCTAATGTAAATGATTTATTCCAGGAGATTGCAACTCGGCTACCAAAGGCTGAGGCAGTGCCTCAGGCACCTCAACCAGGTATTGTCCTGTCTCAGGGGACTCAGGAGTTGGCACCTAGAAAATCTGTCTGTTGTTAGCTCTGTACATGATAGGACATGACAGTACCTAGACACTGTTGATCTGTCCCTAAGTTTCATCAACACTGAGAATGACTAATCAATTTACCCACCTGAAGAATAAATCAAAGATCATGAGGACTAACAGTTAAAAGACAATTAACCCCAGGAAGGTTGTATGGATATACTGAACCTACTTGTATCAATACCATTTCTTTTACTTAATACATGCATGTAGTGTAAATTTGTCACAAAGTACAGCTTTCTGGTCACATACTGAAAAAATGTGTCTAGAAAATCATGGAGATGCAACCACGTGTTACAGCCACCCTCAATTGTGTCTCAACCGCAGAACCTAAGAACCAGATCAAAGTGCTAAGCTACAGAAAACAGGAGGGGAATAAAAGGGGGGGAAATACTTACAACATCCCTCTATCCCCTTCCTTTTAGCGACTATATTTGGATGAAGATCTACAGCATAAGCTGTGCACCAAGGTACAAAGGCTTGTCGCAACTAAGAACTGGTATCTGGGGTTCCCGTGCCTGAACAAATGGGCAACGTCAAAGATCTTTGAGCCAGGCTACAAGGACTCATGAATACTGGCGTTCAGCAAAGTAACAGAATTTGAAAGGTTGTAATCAGGCCAGCCCACAGGACTTAACCCATCAAGAAGGCTCGTGAGTAATTGACAGTTGAGCTTACTTACCTATGCACATGCTTTTAGTAGCTAACTTGTGTTAATTCACACTTAGCCTCAAAGCACCATCACATCAATTATGTGAGCTCAATTGTCATGATGTCTCATTCCCCTTTCCGATTACCTGTGCTGAGCCATTAAGGAACATGCCAAACAGGGAATCCACACCCCCTAATCCCTGCGATGCACTCGCATTCGCATTCCCATTTGCAGTTGCGCGATTGAGTGTTGTGGTCATGTTCCCTAACAGCTGTGCATAAGTTTGTCGAGGCCCCCAGGTTTCAAGGGCCTACAGACGCAACACAGCTGTTTGCGAAGCACTTCAGAGGAAAGGCATGCTTTTTAATATGCTTACAACTGCAAGTCGCATTCTAGATTACAAAACATTTCACCTGAATGAATGAGAAAGTGGCAGCTCCAGTGTAGGTGCCCCTACTTAGAGATGAAGTGTCTTGAGCGACCTAAGAAGACAAGAAGCAATGCATGCTGGATTATTCACCATAGTTCATCAGTACCATAACAATGCACAGCCTAACCAGAGCACTCAATATGACGTCAGGTGGCAGCATAAGAGCACTCAATAAGCCTTGATGGATAGTCACTGTTATTAAACGAAACCATCCATGCCTTACCTGATTGTCACGGCATGCTCCAAACTGTACAGCAGTACCACCACTGGTGATCTTGAAAGAGAGAGGGTCCTGTCTCCATCCAAATGACCGAGTGTATGGATTGTACTCAGTAGTAAATGGAAGATCTGTATGTATGAGGTGTACTCAGTAGTAAATGGAAGATCTGTATGTATGAGGTGTACTCAGTAGTAAATGGAAGATCTGCATGTATGAGGTGTACTCAGTAGTAAATGGAAGATCTGTATGTATGAGGTGTACTCAGTAGTAAATGGAAGATCTGCATGTATGAGGTGTACTCAGTAGTAAATGGAAGATCTGCATGTATGAGGTGTACTCAGTAGTAAATGGAAGATCTGTATGTATGAGGTGTACTCAGTAGTAAATGGAAGATCTGCATGTATGAGGTGTACTCAGTAGTTAATGGAAGATCTGCATGTATGAGGTGTACTCAGTAGTAAATGGAAGATCTGTATGTATGAGTTGTACTCAGTAGTAAATGGAAGATCTGCATGTATGAGGTGTACTCAGTAGTAAATGGAAGATCTGTATGTATGAAGTGTACTCAGTAGTAAATGGAAGATCTGTATGTTTGAGGTGTACTCAGTAGTAAATGGAAGATCTGTATGTATGAGGTGTACTCAGTAGTAAATGGAAGATCTGCATGTATGAGGTGTACTCAGTAGTAAATGGAAGATCTGTATGCATGAGGTGTACTCAGTAGTAAATGGAAGATCTGCATGTATGAGGTGTACTCAGTAGTAAATGGAAGATCTGCATGTATGAGGTGTACTCAGTAGTAAATGGAAGATCTGCAAGCGTGGCTTGTACTCAGCAATACATGGAAGACGCACAAGCGTGTAGCCATCTAAAAGATGCGCATGCTCCAAGAATCCAATCAGTCACATGTAAGTTGAAAAGTATGAACGGAATGAGCATTGTGTAATATTGGAATTGGACAGTGTCCCAAATATCTCTAATATCTGGAATTTCACGCTTCATGAGAACAAGTTTGCAGCATCTGCATGTGTTGAGAGGTACTCACCCATTACAGTGCCGCTGTGGCAAGCGTCAATGACGCAATGAAGATTCACCCCTGCATGATAGATCAGGGGATGAGGTCTGATGACTAATTAGGTCACACTTCATGATACTATAGGCCTATTGACCTAGAAAGGTGCGAAGGAAATACCAAGCAATGCACTGTATCATGAGGACTGCAAGTACTTAGTCTTTGAGTAAGAGTTTTGAAGCTCAAAACCACCAAACAACGATTACCATGCAGGAGTGGTCGGACCTGCAGGATGAGAGAGAAAAAAGTTGCTCAGATAAGAAGGAGTGAAAGAGAGCAAAAAAGGAGAATGCTGAGTATGTGCAAAGCTGTAACACTTGGCTGAAAGATTAAAATAAGATTTTAATAAGACTCTAGTGACTACACACCAGGTATTGATTCTAATAAGACTCTAGTAACTACACACCAGGTATTGATTTTAATAAGACTCTAGTAACTCACACCAGGTATTGATTTTAATAAGACTCTAGTAACTACACACCAGGTATTGATTCTAATAAGACTCTAGTAATAACTACACACCAGGTATTGATTTAGCTCATTATCAATGATTTGACCAGCGCTCATAAAGTCTGAAGGGCATATTGTCTCATCCATCCCATCCTGTTTATGAGGATGACAATGTGAGATGATGTGTCACTATTTATTCCAGTCACGATGAATGCACGAAGTTGAAAGGATCTTCTTCTTAGTTGGAAGTGCAGAATAGAAAGGAAGCTGCTCACCAACTCATCTCCAGTGCGGCATCGCTGCTGACTGCCACTACAAGGCGCAGGAATTGCAATGACAATTTCTCAATCAAGCAGCAAATTTAAATTTTGCAAGTAAGAGACAGCAAGACCTTGGATTAATCAATCAAGCCTTGGTGAATGTGTAGGTCACGCAATGCCACGCATCCTTCTAAGCACTTACTGGCCACTGAAATGGAACACCAGGCTACTTCCGGGCTGCATGTCCGCAAGGAGCCATTGAATCCCTCTGAAAATATTGTAGCGCGTAGATTTGAGGTCAGGGCTCTTCTCCACGCCATCATCTCTCAACATCAAAATATATCTGTCAGTGAATCCAAAGTGCTGTACAGAGTGCATTAAGGACATCAGGAAGGAGATGCGAGGAAAACAAGGTGGTTGTCATTGCAACGAAGTACAGAAACCTAAGAAGTAAGTAACTGAAATAACAATCTCAATTTCAATACATTAATTCTTCATGCGTCAGGAAAGCAGTGTTTGCAATGGTGCAAGGAAGTAGTGACAATTGGACCAGACACAGACGTAACAAGCACTGCACCACAGACCAAAGACTTACTCGCTGAAGAGCATGGGCCATGCACTGAATATCGTTGGTGCAGCCTCTAAGCTCTGAGCTTGTGCCACGGTAGCTACAACCTACTAGGACTGCTTTCTTCTGAGGCCCTCCAGCAGGGGGCATGGCCATAGGGACAGGGACCACTCTGGGGGATGGTTGGACCGGGGTTCCTAGTGCAGCAGTCCCAGCTGTTGCATATTCAACCTCTTTAGAAGGCGTGTTTGAGATGATTGGGTAATTTGTTGTTTCTGAGCTGCTAGTTGGAGGTCCGTGTGAAGGTGCAGGATAAACTGGGACTGGGGAGGGACCGTACTGTGGATTAGATCCGTAGGATGGTTGTGCGACAGCATATGGTGAAGCATTTCCGTAAGGAGAAGCGGGGAAGGGCGGTGCATATCCGTATGGGGGACCCCACATTCCTTGTTAACAGCAGAGTGTAATGGCTGGAGTGATGGAGTTTGATAAAAATGATCAAGTTACTAAAAGAAGTCGAGATGAAGCTGTTTCCGAAAGTCCAGTCTGACGATATGACCGAGTGATCACACTTCTGGGTTCACAGTTGAAAAATACTTCTTTTCGCAGTTTCTTAAGGCGTACATCTTCAGATAGTCCTGTCAATTTACATTGCTCATGGGTAGGGAAATATTTCTGCTATAATTTGTGCGTTCAAACTCAAGAGGCCATTATACGGACCTCGGCTCGGATCAGTATCAGTGCAACATATCTGATACACCTATTAGTACACTGATTTAGGGTGCTGTGTCGTAAAACTACTGTAAATGTCTCAATGGTTGCAAGCTCAACTCAATACTGCGACACAGCTTCTTGAGACTGTGGATAGAACTATCTCCAAGAATGTGACTGGAATTATTGCAGGTAGATATTTTTTAGCAACTTTGGATTCAGGTCTTGAGAAATGTGGCGCATTGAAGCCTTACCTGCCTTTAGTACAGATGTAAAGATTTTAGTCTCATTACGGTGAAATTTTCAAAATTTTGTTTTTTGACTTATACCCTGATGATTTTTGTACAGATGACACACTTGGAGGCTCAGGTCCAAACCTTCTCCCTCCAGTGTCCACCAGAAGTGAAGTCTCCAGTTCCTACATGGTAAATGGTGAAGTCTACATCATCATAGATTGTGAAGCTTGTGCAGGATATCACCACTTCAAATTCCATGTATCCTCTCCTACAGAGTGAGGATGCTTCCTTTCAACAAAGTTACCAGAATTCTCAACATTCGGCGTCTGCCGCAAGAGAAGGATCACAGGTTGCAACCTCCAACATCACAACCACCCCATACACTATTCTTACAAGGAACCCTTTTGAGTCGCCCTCCGCCTCAGTCCCAGATAATACATTCCTTGCTCAAGGCGCTTCCTCTGGAGCATCATTTGGCCATAATGCTGGGCCCCCTTCTGTGGCCTTACAAACACATCTCTCTCAGCCCGCAATGGTACCCCTAACCACCATGTCTGGTAACAAAGCAATTGATCCAAGATTTCCATATTTGACACTGGAAGAGAAAGGCAGGGACGCTCAACTGTCGAACACAGTCATGACTCCGCCTCTTACAACTGTGCGACCGCAAGTTGCTACAGAGCTCTCTGAACGAAACACTCAATCCCCATCTCTAACAAAACAGAAGCAAGACCAGCAGGATCAACCCAGTCTGATCCAGTCACAGCAAGCCCTCACTCCTTCCACCAGTGCAGGCACTCATTCAACAAATCAAAATGCTGCAGCTGTTAAGTTGGTTGAGCAGTTAAGAAAGAGGTTAGACGCTGCTCAAGCAGAGAATGAGCAGCTGGAAGAAATGCTAAAGAAAGAGGAGACGCGTGCTGAGGCTGAGGCAGCAGCAGCAAAACGCTTTGCTGAGGAACTCAGTGCGCTTCAGGTGCATTACTCCTGTCTGTGATCCCTTGATCTCGAGCTCTTTTATGCCTTGATCTCAAGCTGTGTTCAGACCTTCTGTTTCTCATAAAATCATACCCACTGCACGCTGCTTCATCTATCAGGACGTCAGGGCTCAATCAGAGGCACAACTGTCATCGCAAATGGCCGCCTTACAAGTGTCAAATCGAGAGCTTACAGCCCGCCTAGAGACTGCACAGCGCAAGGTCATTGTAACTACTTCTCATTAACACTTCCTTGCTAGGCATGATTCATATTGAGGCAAAAAGTAAATGTGTCTGTGGGAATGGAAGGTGATGACATAAAGAAATAAGTTTCATGACTTCAATAAACACATTTGTTCTGTAACATGTCTCACATGTGAAGGTGTTTAAGCTGGAGGCCTCCATTGTCAGTTTGGAAGAGAGTAAGAAGGTTCTGGAACAGGCCAGAAATGGGATGGAGGGGGGCATGCTAGAAGGTTAGGAGGGTGTTGAGAATTAACGCCTTCAATTAGAGTGACTTGTTTAGGCCTCAGACGAGATAAAACTGGATTCTTTCCTTCTCGGGGGGCTGGAACTGAATATGTTTGTTTGCTCTCTCATGCAGCACTGAAAGCCCAACTGCAGAGTGCAGAAGCAAGATTGGAAGCTGAGCGAAGGGAGCACTCAGCCACTCGTGCAGCGGGTGTTGCTCGTGAGCATGAGCTAGAGCGGCGAGTGGCAGAGGGCTCCGGAGCATTATCCGACATGCAGAGGATGGTAGCTGATGCAGATAACAAGAGGAGAGGTGAGAGTGTTCAACTGTAGATCTGAGTGTGTCATGACACTGACCTCTGTGCATTGATGACAGCACTTTGATCATTGGGAAGGTAGCTGATAAATCTGACCATGCTTGATTGTATTGCTCTTTATGACTAGATGTTCAAGACCAGCTGCTTCTGTTAGAGTCAAATTACAAGGAAGCCTTGGAGCAGCTGAAGGAGGCCAGGCAGCAGCGACAGCTGGACTCCTCCATGTCCTTGCATGCTGTCTCTGGCAGCTTGAATACGGAGCTGCTTGAGGCCCTGAGAGCTGATCTGAGTCAGCAGCAGCGGGCATGCCTTGCAGCAGAACAGGCTCGCCAGGCTGCAGAAGTGCAGGTGGCCAAATTGTTGGATGAGGTTGCAGGCCTACGAGCTGAGGTGGAAACACAAGCTGCAAGAGGGGTCAGTCCTCAATGGTGTATTATTGAAATGGATCCCGTACCCACAAGTGCAAGTGCACTGCAATGTAACATAGAAAGAGCTCTGGGGGCTCTCTTTGTGTGTCAAAATGAGATGCTGCTCCTGTAGAACTCTTCCTTTTCGGTTTTGCCACCCCATCTTGTGTGTCCGCTTGAGTACGGAGCATGATGAGGAAATGTTTGATGCAGATGCCCAGCCTGTATCATGTCATTTTGCAGGATGTGATCCACTTGGAGAGCAGACTTCGTGAGGTCACTGATATGTTGTACCTGAAGCAGGTGAGTACTTGGATGTGTGGATGAAGCAGGTGAGTACATGGATGTGTGGATGACGTTATCTTTGATGCCTTGTCAGAATCTTCAAAGCAGTTGCTATTTTCCTCTCACAGTTATTTTCTAAGTAAGTCCATGGTACGGGCAGGCCACATAAGCCATAAGCACTTCATGCTAACTTGTTGGCATCTGACATTGATGCTGCCTGTGCTCCTCTGTTACAGAGTCAATTAGAACGGTTATCCGCTGATAAGGCTGCTGCTCAGATCTTGCTTGAGAGGGAGCTTCAGGTTGCAAAGGAAGAGATAACCAAGCTCCGCAACATCACGAGCAACGCTGGGGAGATTGGCTTTGGTGGAAATGGAGGAGGCAGCAGCCATGACGTCATTCCCATGGATGCTCTTGGAGAGCCGTACCAAAGGCTTGCACAGGTATGGATATGTGTGAATCAGTGCATTAGCAAGCTGGATGATGAATGTACATGATGAATGTACAGGATTGATGCAGTGACTCAGGCCATTAGGTAATTCTCTCAGCAACAAAACACAGCACTCTTTATTCTTGCAGAATGACAGTGTTGGCAGGGCTGTGAAGGCTGCGGCTAAACTCCTTGACTCCACAGCCTCCACAGCCTCCTTCATGCTACGACAGTACCCATTGGCTCGCCTCCTGGCCTTCGCTTACCTCTTTCTCATTCACCTGTACGTGTACTTTTTGATAGCAAGGCTTCAAGGACGAGCAGTTGGATTGGAAGTTAGTTCTCCTCACATTGGGGTAGCTGCCACTCAGCTTTTGCCCCCCAGCAGTCTATCATAGAAACATATTTTCCATGACAAGGAGCTCCACACAAGACATGTAGAGGAGGTTGAATAGGTCCTTATGGAAATCATAGCTTGAAGTGAAAGGAGAAGATTTTGTGACGCAGGTTGATATCAAAGAATCAAACTCCTGATATGAGAGTCAGAATGTTGGCAGCAAAGCAAAGAATGATCATGTGTACAAAGCAATGGTCCCTATTATATCTCCAAGGTCAGTACTCATTTCAAGAGGTTCACATTTATTATCATTGGTGCATGGAGTTATGGACTAAGCTTCAAGTTGGGACATTAAATATATTGTTACAAATGCTGCGCCTCAAGACCAAAATGATGTTACTGTTTTAGATTATAACTTATAAGCCCAGACAACATTAAAGAAAACGCACACAACACGTTCACTGAAGGCTTCTGAACCGCAGACATTAAGTATGGGGACACAACACATGTGGCGGAGATATGTCAGGAAGTTAGGATTGAGAGTAAGCAATCATGATTCTGGCCTCAAGTGTTGAAATAATGAAAAGCACAGTGGTTGGGCCTCCACTGCGCTCACTGTAACCTGCTGTACTGAGAGCAAATCTTCACATTCCTGTACCGTCTTTCGAGTTGAGCTTGTAGACAATGACGTTCTTGCTTGTCACTGAAACTTACCACCTTAGCCTGCAAAGTCTTCGTGAAAACACTGTATTATTTTAATTAAAATAATATAACAATAAAAACATTTTGGCATAGAACCTAATAGGTATAACGGAAAAATGATAAAAAATAAGGCCAATTTATGTAGGCGCTTTATTTGTTCTATTTTTATTTGTTATAATGTTACTCGAAATTCTTCATACTGAATTACGATCTTATAATAGAGGAGGGGTTCTTGGTGGGCAGTTTCTTCAAAACAGCATCGCGCCTGCCCCCGCACCTGTTTGTATGCTTTGCCTGTGACAGCCTCTCAAGCTGGTCAACATCAGTTAAAATTTGTTTCTTCAGTATCTGTTTTAGCCATCAAAGTCACCAGCACATCATTCTCACATTGCACTGATACCCATCATAAGCAATTTGAACATATTTCCTTACATTCATCTGTTGTGCAAGTATTCTAGAGGTTAGGTAGGTAAGTATTAAATTACATCATGAGTTGCCATATTTTCTTCTGCAAATGGCAAACTTCTTAGGTGACTGTGCTTCGGCAAATAATCATTTGTTTATGCAAACATACTTAATATAACGAATGATGTAGGTATGTCAGCAACTGGATGGGGTTCTCGAAGTGTCTCATCTCATGCACTTTAGCTCCTGAGGATTACAGCAGAATCCTCTTATATATCAAAAGTTATGCATTTATAGTTAACGCCTACAAATGTACCTATATGGTTTCCTCAATTGCTTCTGACGCTCTTATTAGCTACTGTGCAATCTAATGTCTACATTACAATGCACAAGTCAGGGAGTTATGGTAGCTGTCTATCCCTGTTCGTCTCGTACGTCACCACGAAAGTATGAAATCTATATTGCTTTTTAGAAGCTTCTGTGAACGGAGGTTACCAGTAAAGCTGTCTCTAATATTGAATTATCAACAACTTCGTCATTTCCTCGATCCGTGATCAGTTTCGACAACTCAGGGGACACTCTGTCCCCCCTAACAAACTGATGGAATCCTCTAGGGCTCTCATACTGAGCTCAATAATAATTATTCTTTTAGCAGCTAATTCGGAAGGGAGATCCCGAGAAAGGAAATATTACGACCTTTTAGGTACCTATGTATGAGTCGTTAGTTGTAACACTAGATACAATAGTACTTCATTTTGAACAGTATAGTTTAATGTTATACGTAAACCTTTTAGATGCTGGTTACTTACTTACTTTCTGGCAGGTGTTGCGGAAGATGCAACGGAAGAACAGATCAAGAAGGCTTACAGAAAGCAAGCTTTGTAAGTACTGATCCTGTTTCAAATACCTACGAGTTTACAATATTCTACAATAAAATGACTTATGATTAAATGTTGTGCCTCTGCAGGAAGTGGCATCCAGGTATGGGACATGATTCACTTCCTGTGAAAGAATACAGATGCCACTCTCCCTCTTTCAGCCTAAAAGAACAAGCATGATATTCAAGCATTTCTGTCATTATTAAATGTTTAAAATGCAGATCGGAACATGGATAACAAGAAAGAGGCAGAGGAGAAGTTTAAAGACATAGCAGCTGCCTACGAGACACTGTCGGATCCTGAGAAGAGGAAGCTGTACGATTCGGTTAGTTCATACTTCTTGGCTGCAGAGGCCAAGTGCCAGGCTTCCTAGGAATTGAAGTGTTACAGCAGCGTGTGGCACTCCTCTCTCTCTGTCTCTCCCCTCATAACTATCCTCTCTCCTCCATTCTTAACAGTATGGTGAGGAGGGCTTGAGGTCAGGTGGACCTGGTGGACCTGGCTTTGGAGGTGCTGATCCCTTTGAGATGTTCAACATGTGAGTGCTTAGAAGTTCTACTCAATTGATGTTGTATATACTGAATATACACTACGATAACAGAGCACAGAGGAGGCCTATGACTTGCGAGTGTCTTTCAGGTTTATGGGAGGAATGGGTGGAATGGGAGGAATGGGGAGTGGTGGTCATCAGCGCATGCACTTCCAGTTCTCAGGAAGTGCTGATAGCAGTATGGGAGGCGGCGGTTTTGGCGGTTTTGGAGGAGGAGGTTTTGGGGGCGGTATGGGTGGAGGGGGCTTCCAGGTTGAGGAGGAGGGCTTCTATGACAATGATCCCTATGTCATTGATGTCAACCCCTCAAATTTCCCTGCAGATTCGACTCTGTCTATTGTTTGGGTGAGTCAAAGCGCTTCAAGTATTGAGCCCCTCAAAACAAGATCTATGAGGCCATTTTGTGTTTGATGCCTTATGTGTTCAATTAATAGTGACAGTGCTTGATTTTGACAAGTTCCCTTTCCTCTGAGCCATTGATGATCAATCGTATGATTTTCCTTCAGGTATTGGAATTCTATTCTCCAGGATGTGGGCATTGCCAGCAGCTTGCTCCGAAGTACAAGCAGGTACTGTGTGCCTCCTGGCTGAAGATTACATGCTGAATGAGTGTGAAGTGGCAGCATGGTTGTGTGTCAAGCACCCATACATTTTAAACCTTAGCATTGTATTTTTGTCAGTCAATCTCATGACTGATGTGGGTTCAGCGTTCATTTTCTGTGGTGCTCAAGGTGGCCTCGGCTCTCGCGGGCATTGTTAAGTTGGGAGCTGTCAATTGTGACCTACATAAGAAGTTATGTTCCAAAGAAGCAGTTAAGGGCTACCCCACAATTAAGGCTTACATTCCTGAGCAGACAGGGAGCAAATTCTACAAGGGAGAAAGGTAGAATCAAGAGTTTATTCCAGCATTTTGTGGTGTTTCTAGGGTTTAAAATACAGTCCCAGCTGTAACATAAGATTATTTCTTGTCTGAGATAAAATGCCATTGTCAAGTGTGCATAACTCTATGCCCTCTAAATTATTTCATGGAGGAAGGAACTGTGTTGACTTAGATTGAACTCAAGTCGTATTGAATTCGTATTGAAAGCTTGAGCTGTTGTTGTTGTCACAGGACAGCCAAAGCCATCAACGACTGGATACTGTCTCTCATCCCCAACCATGTGAATCTGATCAGCAGTGACTCAGACACGACCCAGTTGCTCCAGAGCTGTGCAGGAGGCTCCAGGTCCAAGCGCAGAAGCAGCAGCAGTGACATGACCGAGCGCGCATCATGGGATGTCTGCGTTGTGCTGGTCACGGATAAGGAGAAGACTGCAGCTTCTTACAAATCCCTCAGCAGGTAAACTGGAGCATTGCAATCACCTAAAATATACATCCTTGTTTTGTCTGCAGGCTGTCTGCAACAAGTCTAGTGTTGGAGAGGCTGAAACAATCTCTTTTATGTTGCACAGTCAATTCAAGGGGAAAATCACTTTTGGTGAAGTAAGGGCTGCTAACAAGCCTCAGCTGGATGGTTCTGCCTTAGGCTTGAAACCTGACACAGACATGCCTGTTGTGGTAGCTTACTGTAATGGAAACACCAAGCTGAGGCTAGAGTATGAAGGAAGCATGAAAGGGGAGGCTCTGAAACGATGGCTCGGTGAGGATGTGTGGTAGTCTTTCCAACAAATTTCCATAAGCTTAGATAATCAACTGATGAAGTTCACTGTTTACTGTTAAATAGGTGAGTTTGAGGGGGGTCGGAAGTGCAGTGCAATGATGCCATTGGACTCGACAACAGACCTAAAAGCCTTGAGCTCTAAGGTCCTGAAGCAACTGGTAAAATCGCATAATGTGGAGTGCAAGGGAGCTGTGGAGAAGGAGGATTTCATTGTTTGTTTAGAAAGGCAAATACATTTAGAAGCACAAACAAAAACAGACTTGTAAAATGTCCTTATTGTGCCTTAGAAATACTAAGAGAAGACAAACATGATGCAACATTTTCTGTCTCTGAGGCAAATGAAGTTAATGAATTTCAGCGAAAACAGCGCAGGTATGCAACATCAAGAAGCCTCAGAGGAGTCGGCTACAATAGTTCCAAAGGCAGATTATTTAAAAATTATTCAAAAACTTGCAGGAAACATGCTTCATAAACACGTTAGCACTCAGATTGAATGATCCACATGTAGATAAGAAACTTAGGTTGATACAACTTAGGTATATCTAAGGGGAACAAATCACATATATGCTGTGTACATCATAAGGTTCATAATTATTTCATATATTCTACAAGCATACAGCTGCAAGACTACTGTGACCCTGGTCTTCGTCAAAATCTGGCTGTATAGCTCATGACTCGCACATTCATGCCATTACTCTTTCAGACTTGGCCCCAATATCACTCGGGGGGTGGTTTCACACTGCTACTAGACTGTGGTATACAGCACATGGCACGGAAAGGGTTGTACTCTACTTGATAGGGTGCTGGGTTAATGTGGGCCTCTTTTTTGGCTGCATGCTCACTGATGACATGACTTAGCCTGGTAAACCCTGAGCCAACTCTGTGCCCTAGCTCAGACAGCGTGCTCCTCCTCCTAAAAATCCCGGTAATGAAGGTGTACATGAATGGAGACATGAAAGAGTGATTGCTGTCTAAACTTGAACAAGAATATGCACTCAGAACATGAATTGACTAAAATAGTTATTACAGGATGACCCCTATGCTTGTGGTTCAGGCAGATCACTTTCAAATCTCCAGCTGTCTTACTTGAGTGCATTGTAGTGGTATGGAGCAATATACGCTAAGAATAATTCTTTAGTTGCACCCTTGGGCTCCTTAGGCTCATAAGAAATGTACCAAGACGTGGACATACTGGAGAGGCAGCGCACAATGGCATTGTAGGCCTCAGCCGCAGAACGTAGGGTGAGCTCATCACCCCAAGTGCCCTGCTTGGACATGCCCTGAGACAAGTATGAGACAAGCACAGGCAGTTTAAAGTACAGTGATTACTCAGGAGATAAAGAAGATACTTACACACCAGCAGCTCACAATGACTGCATGAGCTTTGAATATGATAGTTTTCATTTACACTGTTGACAGCTGTTAAGCATAGAAAGTACCTCCACATAGGAATCAAAGTCTTCACCCAGGAATGCCACAAACTCCTCTCGGTTGTCCCTGAGAGTTATACAAAGATTTTGCAGAAGTAGCATGAACTCTCTGCATCAATGTTACCAATCAGTGCCAAGCTCAATAATGTAAACAGTACTTTTAAGTGCAGCACTCAGCCTAGGGCTCCTTGACACCTCCTCTCCCTGCATTTGCTACTATCAGAATTTCACTGCAACAACACAGTAGTCACACCTACACGATGTACTTGATGACCGTCTGGCGGACCTCCAGGTGTCTATCTTGTGTATCAAATAGCTCTAAGGACAGCACTCGAAACTGCTCAATGGGAATGGATAGTAGTGGGTCATACAACCGAATTCAGGTAATTGATTTTACTATTTTTGTGGACTGGACTCGAGCAAGCCTGTGTTAGTACAGGTTTTAAAGAATACACGTCAAGTGAGGATTGAGATGTATATACAGAAAACTAACTGTGAATGATGCCGGTAGATAAAATGTAGACTGCAGATTGCTGTGCATCTCACAAACGCTATGATGGGCCGTTGCCCAAGAGAGGTAGCAAACTCTGTCCACATCTATTGCATCTTTTCTGTTATTCTGTACCTGACAGTTTCCATCCATGCAAATCTTTATCATGTCCAGGTGCAACCGATCCAACCGCTCTCTCAACTGCCTGCCCTGGCTTATCTGCACGCCGCTGCCTGTGATGGCCGCCGCTTTGCATTCTGCTTTAATCAACTCTTCCAATAGCTGCCGACTTGGTGAACGCATCAAAAGGTGCGCTTTCTCTGATGGTTCAACAGCTGTCCATTGACATGAGCCGCAAAGTTAAGAAACGAAAAGAAACAAGGGCACACTTGTTTCATTACTTCAGCATCACTATCAAGTCCATCTTAGCATATTGAGAATCATTCATTGGAATATACACTTTTAATATGCACCTGCTTTTTCATCAGCATGTCCAGAGGCAGATACGGCTGAAACTCTGACGAAGCCATGAGGTTGATGAGCCTCTACTAAAGCCTCTGCAGCCACTGCCACCTCCCCACCATGGTGGATTTTAAATTCCTTAACCTCATCGATGCAGCCCAAGTTTATGGTAAGGACGTCTCGAGACGCAATAATAGGTGTTTCCGCTTTACTCAACCTTTCGTGCAAATCCTGGAAGGTGAACGCATCTCCGTAAGCCGAAAGTTTCTCAGAACGAATTTAAGCACGACCTACACTAGTTTCACGGTCCATGTTTGGGAAGTACTCCACATCTGAACTTGAGTTCCGAGCGAAAGCCTCTCTTGTCATTTACTCCGCCTAGTACTCAATGTCAGTTACAGAGATGAATTAGAACTAGAATCAAGTTCCACTGTGTTGAAAACTTGTGATGCTACGAGGCAGCAAATATCCCCTACAGTCAGTAACAATATTGCAGCAAATAGCAATACATACAAATAATACTAGCCTTATCAATTGTTATAAACATTGCAAACAAGTCATGTCAGCACTGAAGTATGAAGCAGAATATGCGCATAACACAACGAAGTGTGAACCAAGATGCTGCGAACAATCTACACCATCGCATCAGCTACATCATCTTCTTCCTCAGACTCCTCTTCCGCGTCCTCTATGTTAGCTTGCAGCACCTCGTTCGCAATTTTCTCCATCTCTTCTCTGCTAAAATCAGCTGTCCACAGCCGCATGATTTTCTCAATTTGTTCATCGTCAATTCCTTCACTCAGCAACCTTGCGTACAAATCATCCTCTTCCATTTCTCCCTCCTCTCCCTCTCCTCCCTCCTCATCCATTTGTTCCTCTTCTTCAGTCTCAAGAGCTGCTGCTGCTTGATCCCACTCCTCCTCTAACACTTCCCCAATTTTGTTCACCCTCTGATTCCAAAACGCCTCAAACTCTTCAAACATCTTGTTCTGCTCCTCCTCTGGTAGTGATTCAAGGGGCACACCTTCTTCATCCTCCTCTACTGCAACTCCGTATGCAGCTTGTATCTCCTTGATCTTGGTCAAGGTATCCTGCACAAACTGTGGCAGAAAGTAGATTAGCATCAACAACACATCAGCATCATCAGTTTCAAGAATTTATTAAGCAGCAAGATAAAATTACAGGCTGGATGCAGAGAGAGCAGCTACAAGAAATATCACGAGATTGACAGCTGCACTCACTAGCTCGTCCTCTTCCACTTCAAGCGGCTCCTCCTGAATGCTGAGGACGTAGTCTTGCACTGCCTTAGGCACAGCTGCACGTACAGCCTCTTGCAAGCTCATCTCACCACGCTGCATACGCTCATATGCATCATCCTCACTTAGTTCTGCCTCCCCCACCACCTCACTTAAACTCATCTCTTGATCTTCCTGGAGCTCTGTGCTCACATCTATTACTTCCCCTTCCGATTCAAATTCATCACCAGCATCGGCCCTACTTTCTGTCTCCTCATCTTCTTCTAAATTCCCAACTTCGAGCAGCAGAGGCCACTGCAGCATGTTGTTCAGGTTCTGCGCTGATGGAGACATCAAGCTTCCAAACTGCTCTAGATCCTCCTCATCAAACACCTTTGAATTTGAAAAATAGCACATTACTTACTTGCAGAAGCAGCACAAGACTTTTGAATCTTCTTGAATGGAGGGAATGGAGGGAAACAAAAGAATGTTGATAACATCAGATTCAGAAGCTCAACAACAATCAGAAGTCGCGTTCAGTGGACATGAGGAACAGATGCTGACAATTTAAGAGCTGACACTTCTTTGACTACATTGAAGCAATAAGTGATTCGATGCTCGACCATGCAGAATGGGCTTACTTTACTCAGCTCCACGGCTTTTGCCTCAGCTTGTGCATCTAGGCATGCAATGTAATTTGAACCATACACTGCAATCTCCTCATCTGCTGTCATGCCCTCCTCATACTCCTCCACCTCTCCTTCCCAAACAACATCTTCGTCTGCCTCTCCTGCTTCCAACTCATTTTGCACTTCGGAGCTCCATTTTTCTTCTGCCTCATCTGAGGATCCGGGGGGAAGCTGCAATCTGTTTTCATCATCTTCTTCCTCCTCATCTAATGCAATAATGTCCTCATCTTCCTCCTGTACTCATAAGCAAGGACCACAAAGAGACATTCAGCAGCTACTGTTTTAGAACTCAATACCCCACATTAAAACAAATCTTATGACATTGAATTTAGGATGTAATGACACAGTGCATTATCCTGCCTCTTTGGATAAGGACACACAGATTTTCATTGGATTGGTTATTTATAATGGGGAGGAGCGCGAACGCTACAACCCAGCCTTGCACTAATAAGGCATACAGATTTTGAACACCAATAGCCTGGAATCAGTGTGAAAGAGATAAATGATTGTTTCCATACCAGTACGTGTGACCCAACGCTATGATGACCCACCTCATCCTCCAGAATCTCAAATTCATCCTCATCGTCATCCAACAAGCCAGCAGCAGAGGCACCAATCATCTCCCCTCCACCCTCTCCCAATGTCATGTCTGTCATCTCTTTGTCTGCAAGCTCTTTTGCTCGAGGTCGCCCAGCAAGGGCAACAGATAACTCAGCCATCAAGGAGGGATCCACCTAACACATTTTGACGTGGCGTGCGTGAGCATTTATGCACACAGATTAAGCGCCAGAGGGCAAGAGAAGCCCTGAGTAATTCAAAAATTGGTATTTCACATATAAACTGAATGCATTTAATTCACACACTTTCCTGAAGTCAGGATACAGTGAAGACACCCACCGGGAGAGCTCTGGCTTCAGCGCGCTCCAGAACCAAGTCAGCTAGAGGACCCCTGGCATTGTCCAGGCACACCCTGGCCAGCTGGCCGTACAAGCCAGCCACAACCTCCGGGGAGTAACCAGGCTCTTTCAGCAGGCGATGGAGACGCTGAGAAACTTCCACAGCCGCCTCAGGGCTTGCCTCCGTCACAGCTCCCATCACCAGTGTCTCAAGATCAGCTGAAGTGGGACGAGCCTTCAGCATTTCCATTGCCCTCAAAAGCTCCACTGCAATGGCCATACCTGAAGTCCAGGAACATAACGTCAGAAAGGAGAAGTCAATGAACATTATCTTAAAATCCTGAAGTCCAGGAACATAACGTCAGAAAGGAGAAGTCAATGAACATTATCTTAAAATCCTGAAGTCCAGGAACATAACGTCAGAAAGGAGAAGTCAATGAACATTATCTTAAAATCCTTAAGTCCAAATGCATTGTGATCGGCATTAAGAATGCATGCGCATGTTTCACTGCAGGAGCAGGAATGCTGAACTAGTAGGAACAAGAAACCTGCATGAAAGGCCTTCAGGAAAAAGAATGAATGTTTTCACTGCGTATACAAGGTCTTATCATACTTAGCAGCCATCTTACCAGCTGTCTTGTTAAGCATTCTAGCATCATAATGCTCAATAGCCATATCAATTGCGTCCTCAGCCGCCTGTTGGCTCATCGCCAACTCAGCCATGTCTTCTGCATCCCCATATGTGGTATCTTCATCCCGCAAAATATCACCAACACCCTTCAAAATGACCAAACAAAGATTCTTTTCAACATCTTTAAATGGGACTATGGTCACTTTTTTCTATGCCAACGCTTGAACGCAAGGCTCCCAGATTGACTCAAATATTCAAATAGTGTTCTTGTCCTGCCACCCTTCCAATTTTATCTATGATCTGATACATACCACACCATATCGCATAATGTCATCCAGATCCTCCATACCTCATCCACACCACTTCGCATAATGTCATCCAGATCCTCCATACCTCATCCACACCACTTCGCATAATGTCATCCAGATCCTCCATATCGCCTCCATAATCCTCATCATCTCCTCCCATCCCGGAGCCAAAATCTGGTTCCTCCCCGGCCGTCCTCTCTTCAGTGTATGATTCCTTTGAAGTCAAAACCTCTTGGACCACATTGCTAATCTTTGATAGCTTTCCATCTTGAAACTGAATGACGCGGAACCTCTTTTGCCTGTGGTACAGAGAGGACAACTACCTTAGTAAATGCAGCCAGACATAGCATTAGCCACTTACAATTGTCAGTTTTATGTGACAGGATCAGCAGATGCCTCAGGACAGCAAACTAATATTCTGTTCAGCACTTTAGGCTGGAGTATTAGCCTTGAGTGATTGATTGATGTAAAGCTTGTATCATATTGGGCAGGGAAGGAACATAAGCATAAGACAGAGCATAACAGCTATTTGATTTCACAAACAAGAACCTCAACAGCAACAGCAACATAAATAGGAGGACTTGCTACATGCAATGCTTGCATGCTCACGTCTTCAGGCAAGATGACTATCACACATATAATGCTTACGTGATCTTTCCATCCCTCTTTCCATCCTTCTCTTCTGCACCAAGAGCCTTCAGCTCACTCTTCACAGCTTTCTGTAAAGCGGCTTGAGCTGTCAGAATATTTTCTGGGAGCTCCGCACGCCGAGCCTGCAGGATGCGCACAGCCACATGCATATTACATATTGCAGTGCAGGGTTAGTAAATATGCTAGGTGTGGTATGTGACATACAGACTTTGCACTCTACAAAAAAGTATGCAGGATGCATGTTCACACATAAGCTACCTTGATCTGCTTTGAAAGCTGAGTCCTCGTTAAACCATCTATTGGCAAGCCAGCAGCCTCGCACTCCACTTGGAGCTCTGTAGTTGTCATCTTCGAAGGAGATACAAATACCCCGTTCTCATCAACCACGCAATCTGCTATTCCCAGCAAGACACCATCCACTATGCGAGTGGTGCGCACCTGCCATGAGAGGCAGGGCGGGATTTACAATGCTGCCTTGTTAGCAGGCC
Source organism: Chlamydomonas eustigma (assembly GCA_002335675.1). Lineage (NCBI taxonomy): Eukaryota > Viridiplantae > Chlorophyta > Chlorophyceae > Chlamydomonadales > Chlamydomonadaceae > Chlamydomonas > Chlamydomonas eustigma. The sequence goes on along the minus strand of BEGY01000008.1, from coordinate 802,659 downwards.
ATATTAGGAGACCATGAGATCACGCCATGTCCAGGGACAAGCAGAAGAGTATGAGAGAAGTAGAGAGATGAACCAAGGTTTAAGGAGGAGTTCATAAGGCAGTAAGTTGAGAAATCATAAATTGCTCTTTTGGATGAACTATCTCCTACCTCTTGCATCATCGTCTGTGCAACGCTCTTGCCACGATTCTGTCTCATTTGCTCCATGTGAGAAGGCATCCAGGCTGTCAGAATGGACCTGCCATCTCCATCTGGGAGGGGAGTGACTGCCTTGCGAGGTAGCCTCAGATTATCCCCAATCAAGAACTTAAAGATGTTCAGCATGTCCACAGGCCTGTCTTGTTGTGCCAACGTCACTGTCAAGAAGAATGGATGCCAGATAATTAGGTAGAATTCAAGCATCTTACAATGTTAGAAAAATAGCAGACCACGCCATAGACTCAGTCATCGATACTTAATTAATAGCAGGCCACGCCATGGACGCAGGACTCTTTATGAATATTGAGGCATGTATTGTGACACCAGAGCTCGGCTACAATACAAAAGAAGCATGCACCCTCACAACTTACACAAAAGTTTAGATACATGCTTCTTCGCCAATAACTTAGTGGTTCCATTTGCTGCTTGGAGTGACTCCAATGCCCCGAGTGCCAGGTCCATGTCACCCAGTACAATGTATGCCTCACACATATGGGCATAGGTGGTAGCAGTTGGACGCAGTGAGAATTTTAGCATTTCTTCTCTTAGCTTTCCAAAAGTGGACTCCATTTGAGAGGCTACATCTGAGTCAAAACCTGTTTTTTTTACACATAGGTATCACACTTTTTAAAGTGTGATAGATATAACAGGCCTCATACTGACTTGCCATGTCTGAGCCTTATTTGATGTGCATGGCGTTGCCTCTCTTCTATAGTAGTTCAGAGCCTAGACAAACGAGCTCCATCATGATGCAGGGTTAAAAAAGAATTCAAATACATCCACATTATACTTGACTTGTATGTGCATAATGGCACTTGCCACAGTTGTAATTATAAAGGTTTAGTTAATCTTCAAAATCTCTTTTTTCATTATCTCACCAGACTTCAGGCTGATCACCATGCCGCTCAGAAGGGAGTCATATGATTCCACATTCGGGGGTTCCCATGCAGGCCGCCTGAAAGCGTCCTGGATCATAGACCGTGCCCGTTCAGCATCACCTGCTGCTGCGACAGCCTGACAAAGGCAACCAAGCACAGTCAGTGCTTGTCTAGTATAGGATTGTTTGGTAGGGAGTCAAGCTAGAGGATTTACGTTTACCACAAATAAGAAAATGCTCTGGTGTAAGCCCACTAACAGTGCAAGCATATTTAATCTCAGAGCTTACGAAATGAAAGCAAGAGGCCACCTATATATAATGGGTTACCTGTATAATAGGATTGTAGTGGTCAGGAGTTGGGCGGTAGCCGAGGGTCTCCATATTGCTCAGCTCTTTCATTGCTCGCTCCTGAAGACAAGTATGAATCAATTATTCTCTGAGGGGTGGAGAGAGAGGGCAAAAACTGCCCACCCACATTCTTGGGGATTTAACAAGAATTTTAATATGAATTTTCATAGTGAGGAGAGGGTGGGAGAAGACCAGAAACACCCTCCTCCCTCTCTCCTCCATTATTGACACCGCCGCACTTATGCGTGTCTAAGGTCCTAAATCGTCAAAGAAAGACTAAGACACACTGATGCTTGGTGCTTTAGCAGGCCCTCTCAGAGAGTAAGTCACTATTGGACATAGGGTGTCTAATACAAGACCATATCTATATCAGCGTTTTATATGAGCTCTCAATCTCTAGGCTGAAGCCACGCACACCCGAAGCGTCATCCTTCACAATGATCTAGGCTAGACCTACCTTCAGACCAGCCTTACAGAGCTCAGTGATTACAAACTGGTTGAGGAGTTGGTCCCCCACGTATCTGACAGGAAAATAGCACATTACATCATGGACATGTGAAGTCCCCAAGCGCATTATCCATCACTCTGTTACATTCATAGTTAGCAAGAGCTTGAGCATGGCAATCTCATGACCTTTATATTGAACTCGATATTAAATCCACACATCTTCACACCACCTTTAGCACACACTAGATTGTGTGGACAATGCCTGCTCCCACACTTCAACCTTGGACAATCAGGTGCCGTGCTAACTTTGAATCATCAACCAGACTACTGTTTTGATATCAAGAGCAGAGACTCTCTTTTCTTATAATCACCTCAGCACAATGTGATAATACCTGCACTCACAACTTACCCATCCTCATCATAACCTCTTTTAACTACCGTCATTGCCTCATCAGACAGGCCCTTCCTAAAGAGCTCCTTGCACAACATGAGCCAACCTGGCTGTGCACCTTCTACACCTTCTTGGGCCTGGATGGGGATAAATGAAGTATCAATACACATATGGTAAGGACCATGTACATCTACTACAAGCGCATCTTCAGTTTGGATGCAAGCAAACACAACCAGAACTTAGGTTAGATCCTTACAAACACACGACATTAGTACAGTAAATGAAACATTGGGACCCTAATCCTTTACACATCTTCAATGGATGAATAAATTGAGGGTTGATTGCTCGCTGGAGGCACTCAAATGTTTACTACCTTTCATTCCTTATGAGATGAGAAAGGAAGATGTGAAAGGCTTAGATTGCTAACCCTAAACCGTAAACCCTAACCTTCATAGACTCTAGCAGAGAGGTCGCCGTCTCAAGGTCAGGGTCCGCATCCTCCAGATTTAAAAATGAGTAGATAAGCACCACGAAAGTTTCTGGGAGCAACTTGAACCCTGAAAAAACACAGCGCTTTACTGATTACGATGTTTTTGAATTGAGCAATGAAAGCACTTGATGATGCTAAAGCGCCCTACAGAGGTCATGGTTATCCATGACCTTTAATCTCTGCGCTAGCAAGCCTAGGAAGTGAATGCAATATCTGTACATTCTCAAAATAATGCCTCTCCACTCCTAGCGCCTAGCTTTGTAAGAATACGCTAGAAAGATGGCAACAACGTTCTGATAAGGTTGAGACTACGATTTTAAGGAGCCCAGCCTCACCAGCCTCATTTGCTCTTCGCGCCACATCCAATGCATCAGTGGACCTCTTCCCCTTAACATATGCAAAAACGAGCACATGGAAGGCTCTAGGACCAGGATCAAATCCTGAATCCACCATCTGTGCAATAGTCTCCTCTGCCTTTTCAACCTGGCCTTGCTGAGCTGCGTTAAGGAGAACCCTAATGGAGTGAAGTACAGCTCAAGACTCCTTTGATCTTCAGTACTGGGGATCACTCACATGAGATGATCACCATGCGAACTTTGGCTTTTTCATCTAAATGAACAATTATCTAAGCAATCCTTATTTAAAACACAAAGTTCCCAAGGAGAGAGAATTTTCTTAAAGAATGAGCGCTAAATTCAGGCCTCTGCACCTGTGGAAGTTGATTCTTTTAGGGTCAGCCTCAGGATCATAGTTAATCTGTCTCAGCTTCTCTTCCTCAGCAGCCTGGCGTTTAAGCTCCTCCAGGTACTCAGTGTCTACTTGTTGCAGAAGTGGTGAGATGTCTGATGTCTGGTCTTCTTGTTCCTTGTCATTCTGTCCCTTGGTTTTCCTTTGCCCTGCATAATAAGCCTTTTTTAGAGAATTTGAGAACATGTTTTCGGAGAAGAGTTCAGTCCAACCTGAAATCTGATCGTCAGAGTTGATTTCGCCTACGGTCTTTGTCTTGGCTGCAGGCAGAGAGTCTCCTGATTACATGAGGACAAACAAAAACAATCAAGCATCTTACTTTTTCTCCCATGTGCGATAAGAACAGCTGTTCTTTGAGGTAAAGGTGGGACTGGGGCGACATGCTTTATATTTCTAAGTGGTCTGAAAAGTTTCGATGACAACATCATTGTCGAAGGCCAAATGGTTCAGATGCTGATGAAAGTCGCCGCGATTGACGTTAAAGTGTGTTTGAAAAATCAAAATGACGTGGCATTTAACCCTCAGGTTTCCTAGCAGGTTCTAGAAACGACGGCGTGTTCTTCAATTGCTGACAATCATAGCCTGATTGTTCATGAGCAGACTTTTACTGACGAATTTCCTCAAACGCTTTACTCAGGTAAGTTTACACAACGCAACATACAAAGATCTCCCAAAATTCCTCCCTGATCACATTCTTTGTGTTGCAGATCGAAGAAGTATTAGCTGCATCTAAGACGATGATTACCTCACGTGTTCACGCAAATATGCGGTCAGCTAGCACCCTATGTACGGGCCGTGCCTTATCTGCTGTGCCTAGATTCCAGGGACCTCATTTGGCTCTGCCAGAGAGGCTTGTTGGTATTACCTCCAGTCCCATTCAAGTCCTCCCTTCTCTCAAAAGATCTATGGCCAGGGCATCATCCCCAGTTCAAGATGCCCCAACCCAAGCTGAGGAGACCTTCCAGTATCAAGCTGAGGTAAGGCATTTGTGAAAAATGAGCTCTTCTTTATGGCATAAAAATAACAGCTGCAATGTCTTTTGTTTTTTACTTCAAACAAATGCTTGTTTTTTTGTATACAAATGTGTAATTGAGATCCCTTTGAGTTGCGCAGCAAACTACTTCACAATTTCTACGGCATGTTAGAAACTTGCCTGAAACTTCATGCCAATCCTATGAGATGACTGTCTGTGATAGAGCTGCTGCTCCCCCTGTGCCAGGTGGACCGATTGATGGACATGATTGTGAACAGTTTGTACAGCAACAGGGAGGTGTTTCTTCGTGAACTCATCAGCAATGCCTCTGATGCTTTGGATAAGGTGACAGGCGGCATCTATTGCCTTGAGTGATGATACAAGTCATGCTGATGGCATGGGCGCACACCCCATGTGTGTTTGTGGAACATGGAACAAACCATAGTTGAAATGACCTAAGACCATGGTCGTATCAAGCCATAGCTACATGATTTACTGCATTTTCTCAGGGTGCTTGGACATACAAAGGCAATAGGATCTGTGGCAGAAATGGCAGAAATAGGTGTTGTTACGGGTACTGCCTGAACAGTGGTATTGCCTGAACTTCATGTTGTTATGTGTTGTATATAGGTGCGATTCACAAGTGTGACTGCCCCTGAGGTCATGAAGGGCCGTGAGGAGTTGGAGATACGCATCAGCTGTGACAAGGAGAAGGGAACTATCACCATTGAGTAAGTGCGTGTGCAGAAAACTTTTTAAGAAATCGATGTTGAGAGAAGGAATACTCGAGAGAAAGAATACACTGCAGTCATGTCAAGGAGGCATATTATTTATCATATGCTAAAAATTAAAGTACAATAAAGATATCATGCCTGCTGCTGTCTGAAAAATGATGTGTTGAATGCATCTGCAATGAATCTTTTATCCCTCGTTATGTGTTCCCTTCATGTTTTGACCCCCTCAGGGACTCCGGTATTGGCATGAGCCGGGAACAGCTTCTGTCAAACTTGGGGACCATAGCTCGATCTGGTACTCGCAAGTTCATGGAGATGATGAAGGAATCCAAAGGAGACAATAACCTGATTGGTCAGGTACTGTTAAAGTAGTGCTGTTGATTATGGGCGTGTCATTGGTCAGGTACTTGTTGATCAGTGCTCATGGTCGTGAATGGATTGTGTCATTGAAAGTATATTCACATGTTTAGATGCACATCTCGATGATCAACGTTAATACTAACAGTCCCTGATCTTCAGAAATCATGTATTAGATGATGATGATAAAATTGTCTACTGACAACAGCATTACTGAAGCTCACTTTCAGTACCAAGATATCTATCGATATTCATAATGATAATGTCATTGTTGTTGCTTTTTTCAGTTTGGTGTTGGCTTCTACAGCGCCTTCCTTGTGGCTGACCGCCTGCGTGTCCAGACCAAGAGCCATGAAGACACAAAGCAGTGGGTGTGGGAGGCCAAGGCTGGGAGCCATGAGTTCACAATCAAAGAAGATACTGAGCCCTCCTTGATCAGAGGCACCAGGTGAGAATGCTGAGCTCTGTGGGCATGAGAGGAGTTAATGAAGAGGCACCAGATTTGAGCAAATAGCTGAAGGAATGGTGTGTCGATGGTTAGTCATGGGAAGGTCTAATACCTGTACATGACAACATGAGGTTCAATTTGTGTGCTGCCATTATGCAAAGACATGCTGAATCTGCCTGTGACACAGGGTTACCATGTTTGTTAAGGAAGATGCAGCTGAACTGGTGGACCCTGTGATGCTGTCCCGCCTAATCAAGCAGTACAGGTGTGGTCAAATGAGATCTGTCCCTAGCTTTTAGGGAGACTTATGTAAGAAAAATCAAGATCTGGACTACAATCAGCCTGATAATGTGAAGTATCTGAGTTCTGTTGATATGATCCATGAATCAATTGTCTGAACATGCTGCAAACTCAAACTTAAGGTTCTTCTAATCATGTTCATTTGATCTTCAGTCAGTTCATCAGCTTCCCTATTAAGCTCTTCAGTCCCAAGAAGGATCCCAAAAAGGTTGTGGATGAAGAGGCAACCAAGAGGAAGCAAGAGAGTGCTGACATGAAAGCAAAGGAGGAGGGCAAGGAGGAGACCACTCCGGTACGAATGAGTATTCCGTATGAATCAGTTTGATCAAATGAGGAGTGCAAGGGTTAACATAGGGAGGCATCTTTTTTTACTGTAACTGTAACTGTATAAGTTGCTAGAACTTCAACCCAACCCCAATGCTCTAACATTTAAGTAAAGAAAGCTAGAAGATGCCATGTCCCTTAAGAAGTGAAGATTCTCTAATAGTACTTACTGAATGAGAGGGTGCACAAATTTGATTATTGATCATTAGCAGAGTAACTCACTTGCTCAGACACGCAAGCAGTTGGAATTGTTGATGACTGCAGGTGGAACCCGTGATGAAGACAGTGTATGAGGAGAAGTGGGACTGGAGGTTGGAGAATGAGAACAAGCCAATCTGGGTTCGAAGCCCAAAGGATGTGTCAGATGAAATGTATAATGAGTTTTTCAAACAGGTGACTCTAGTCCCTTTTGGTCCCTCAATTCCCAGGCTTCAGACCTTGTTATGAAAACTTGCAGTCAACATTGGAGACACAGCAAGATGATGAACTCCTTACAACATTTGCAACATTGTGTCATTGAGTCATGAATTCAGAGGCAGGATTTATTACAAATGAGTACTTTCAGCTAAATCTGTTCCTTGTGTTACTTTTTTGCTTTTGTCTTGAGACGGTAGAAAGCTGGAGAATATAAGGCCAGTGTATATAGTGGACTCCTTAATCGCATCTCGTTTTTGTCTTGCAGACATTCTCAGAGTTCTTGGATCCCATAGCTCATGTCCACTTCAATGTGGAGGGAACAATTGAGTTCTCTGGCATCCTGTACGTCCCAGGCATGGCACCCTTTGACCAACAACAGCAGCAACTCAAGTCCAAATCCATCAAGCTGTATGTTAAGCGTGTCTTCATTTCTGATGAGTTTGATGACAACTTGATGCCAAGATATCTCAATTTCATCAAGGTGAGATTTTTGCAGTAATGCTCTGACACAGGAAGCAATGTGAAGTCCGTGAATCCATGGATGGTCACTGCATGACATGCAGTTCCTTGATCTCCATATGAACATGCCTGTGATTTGTTAGTTGTGAAAACACACAGAATGCCTGGCCCCTGTGACCTAGTTGTTTTGATGATGACTGACTTAGACTGCACTACACCTGGGACACAGCCCTGCACAGTGCTCATAGCATGAATGCTCAAATTCATTTGCCTGAATTCCTGCCGAAATCTTCTGACATGTCTAGAACTGCATTGCCTTCAGGGTGTTGTGGACAGCTCAGATCTTCCTCTGAACGTAAGCCGAGAGATCTTGCAAGAGAGCAAGATTGTGCGCATGATCAGGAAGCAACTTGTGAAGCGATCCATCGACATGATTGATGATCTTTCATGTAAGCACCAATGGGTGGCTTGATCATCAAGGCTATCTCTAGATGTTTCTTGCTCACATATCTGGGAGCAGACCTGATGAATCAACAAGCAGTTTAGGGTTAAGGGTTTAGGGCCTTCATGATCTATTTAGTGATGTAAGCCAAAATTATGATTGATGCTTGCCATAACTTCGTGATGTGTACATTCACATCTAATTGTATTTAAGTAGGAGGGTCGTATCTGCTTCGCTCTCAGCTGCTGTTGTTTGTAATTGGGCAACAAGCTAAGCCTTGTCTCTGCCTACTGCGTCTGCAGCCAAGGAGGGAGGTGAGGACTACAAGACCTTTTGGGAGTCATTTGGACGCAACATTAAGATTGGTGTGATTGAGGATCAGGAGAACCGCGAGAAGTTGTCCAAGCTGTTACGTTTTTTCAGCTCTAACAGCACTCAGCAGGCTGATGGTCAGATGACAAGCCTGGATCAGTATGTGAGCAGGTAGGTGGTATGATGACCTGATGATGAGCAGCCTGGATCAGTATGTTAACAGGGGAAGGGTGGGAAAGATCCTTCATGGGTGTGATCATAGCATGTACAGGATCAAATGAATCATCATGTGCATGATGGTTACTTCCATTATGTCTTGATGGCAGTAATTGATTGCAACCCTGAGACGTGTCCTCTCTGTCTAGGATGAAAGCTGGGCAGAAAGCCATCTACTACATGGCTTCTGACTCTTTGGAGGTAGCTCAGTCAGCCCCATTCGTTGAGAAATTGATCAAGAAGGGGTATGAGGTGGGTGAAATGCTGACATCATGGCTGTTGGTGAAATGCTATCATCATGCAATCCAGTTTTCTTGAATAACAAGTCCCTAGGCCATTCTATGAATTACTCCGTTTTTTAAATTTTGTCAGGTTCTGTACATGACTGATGCCATTGATGAGGCTGTTGCCACCAACCTACTCAAGTATGGAGACTTTGAGCTCACCGATGTGAGTAAGGAAGGTCTTAAGCTTGAGGACAGCGAGGAGGATGCCAAGAAGCAGGAGGAGGTTGCCAAGGACTTCAAGCAGGTGTGTGTCATGGATGGATGGGTATTAATCTCAAATTACAGCACTTGTTTTGCCTTCATTTCCCAATAGGATGAATGTGAAGACAGAGCGTGTACATCTCATATGTCTGAGGGCCGTATGCCCATGTACGTGTTTCAATTGTTTTTGAAACTTTCTCACTCAATGGTGTTTTTTCTGACTCAGGTCGTTGACTTCCTGAAGAAGTCCTTGGGAGAGAAGGTTGAGAAGGTCACTGTTTCAGACAGGTTAGTCAACTGCAGGTTGAGGACCTTGATTTGTTTGTAAACTCTGATTTGTGCCCTACTCTTCTCTCACAGAATGAATTAGAAGAGACTTCAATGTATGTATATATACAAATGTATGGACATATGTGCAATGAGTTTGAATGCTGCATGAGTGTGCAGACTGACGGACTCACCATGTGCCTTGGTCACAAGCAAGTTTGGTTGGAGTGCTAACATGGAGCGGATCATGAAGAGCCAGGTCTGTTTGAACAATATGATGTCCTGATTGCCAGGCTGGACATTAGACCCAACTTCAGGGTGCCTTCATTACCAGATTTCACGAGCTGTGGAGCATTCCAATTCAATCCAAATATAATATAATATAATGTGTTCTACTCTTTCCGTTTCAGATGTTTTAAGTTCAGTGTTTTTTAACATGGTGCATGTGGACCTTATACAACATTTGTATTGAAATGCAAATCTAACCTTGATTCTCCAACTTTCAGGCGTTTGGGGACAACCGCACAATGGAGTACATGAAGGGTCGTAAAATTATGGAGATCAACCCAGAGCATGATGTAATCAAAGGTCGGTCAATACAGTAGATCAACCCAGAGCATGATGTTATCAAAGGTCTGTCAATACAGTAGATCAACCCAGAGCATGATGTAATCAAAGGTCGGTCAATACAGTAGATCAACCCAGAGCATGATGTAATCAAAGGTCGGTCAATACAGTAGATCAACCCAGAGCATGATGTTATCAAAGGTCGGTCAATACAGTAGATCAACCCAGAGCATGATGTTATCAAAGGTCGGTCAATACAGTAGATCAACCCAGAGCATGATGTTATCAAAGGTCAGTCAATACATTAGAGAGATATTGATATGTACCTTCAACTCTGATCTCAGGATACCATGATTTGATAAAAGGCCTGTTTATATGAGCAACTTATTTGTCTCCTGCAAAACATACTTAAGTTTACAAATGGAAAGTGACTTCCTAAGCTTATTAAAGTAGAAGAATGGAGTATCCGATGTATCTGCAGCTTGTGTTGTTTATGCCTCTTACTTTTGTTGGTTCACCTGCAGGACTAAAGACACTCCTTGTAGAGAAGGATGAAGACAGAGCACGTGATCTAGCGGAGCTGCTGTTTGAGACCTCTCTTTTGACATCAGGCTTCCAGGTGAAATTGATGTGTCATGAAATCATTATAAGTTGTTGTATGAGCTATGGCCAAGAACTTGCATTCCAGTCAACTTCTTTAGTACTTCATGAATATTCTTAGACCATTTCGAACTTTTCCATCTGACCTCTGATGAATATTCTCAACTTAGTGTCTCCAGCGAGGAGGAGCTAACAAAGTGTCGTGTCTAAATGGTATTAGGTGGACTCACCTCGAGAGTATGCCTCCAAAGTGTTTACATTGATGAAAATCGCCCTGGGGTATGACATCTCTGAGGAGGTTGAAGAAGCTGAGACTAATGCTCCTCAGACCTCTCCATCTGAGACAGCCAAGCAGGTCCTGGAGCAAGTGGAGGCAGAAGTGAGTGTTGCTAGAGCTCCCATTGCTAGTTAGCCAAATGCATTCTGTAACAGTCTCCAACCAATGAAATGTTGATCTGCAGTCATGTGATTTAGATTCACCAAGGCTGGCATGAAACTTTAAGGCTCATATTCTTGTTTTTGAAAGTCTCATGTCATCAACTTGGCTCTTAACTTTTTCTCCTTGTGTATGAAGGTTATGGATCCAAATGATCCTTGGAACAAGAAGTGAATGTCAGGGAGTTGAGAGAGAGGACCTCAGGTGCTGGTTCAAAGAGGTTTCTAGCAACTCAGAATTAGGCTCATGCAGTTGGATATGCTTTGCAGTAGAAAGTGAGTTAGTAATTTGAATGCGTGAAGTGATGAAGTGCTAGACAGTCCAAGTTATGAAGAGCTCATGAGCGATGTTAGAAGATACTTGATTTTGATTTTCACTGTGTTGTTTTGAAAAACATAGCACATATTTTTTATGACTAGCTATGACGCTGAATGCTAATGTGCTGACCTCCAACCTTATCTAAATCTAATTGCAAATTCTGAAGAATTAGTTCTGTAAATATCATGCTGCTTTGATCATTACAGCCTGTACCTGTGCTTAATTTAAATCGAGAAGCGAGTTTTTAATAGACTATGACTGCACTTAAATCAAAAACGCTCCTAATGCTTAGCAGGAGCTGGTTGTGAGATTCATGTAGCGCCTGCTGATTAATCTTCATTACCTACAAGAAAAATGATGCATAAAAATGAGTATGTCCTTCAAAGATACAAAGTCTGATACATAGTCCTAGAGTGGTGTATGAAGCTGTCCTAGCAGCAGGGTTATTTTGAGGCATGAAAAAAAATTGGCTCACGACATGTGCAAGTCAAGAAGACCAAAACAGTGCTCCTCATAAATAAATTCAGGAAACCTAGAAATGAATGAAAGTAGACGTAGGTGGTTTTGTGGTGGAGCAGAACAGGCCAAGAACAGCCCTGCCGCTAGATGTGTTTGCTTGTCCAGCCCATCCCCTTCAGCGTCTGCAGTGAAGGTAGCAGCCAGCAAAGCAGCTCTGCCCTTGTATTCATCATTTCCTTAAAGACTGAAATATTATATTTTGAAATGATTTCTGCCATCATTTTTGAGCTCCGGCGTCAAGTAAAAACTCCAAAAAACAAACTCAACATTCACTCACGAAAGTTATATCTTGCAACTGCTCCGGCGCTGGAGGCTCCTTAACCGGAGCAGCCTTGCCCTCGGAACGGTTTTCAGAGACTGGATCATCTGCACCTGGAACGAACCTACGTCTCATACCTAACTTATTCGTTACTTATGTACTGCTTATGCCGTACTTGGACGGACCATTTATCCCTTGAGGCGGGTCAGACATAATAACGCGAGAGCGGGGCGTTATATAAATTTAGTGAACATTACATTGGTTTCAGAGCCAGCTCTAACTTTATTTCTTCAGACTTCGTGTCTCATTACAATATTTCTGCTAATTCTACCAATCGTGAAGTAGGCTTAGTAGAAATATTGTAATGAGACACGAACTCTGAAGAAATAAAGTTAGAGCTAGCTTGAGTGTCAACAACAACTAAGGCTGGAGCACCACATATGAAACCAGAAAATGTCATGCCGAGAGGCGAAGAAGTATCAGCAAGACAATGAAGGGTATTGAGCTTAAGCACAACATGATCAATGAAAATATAAGAGGATGCACCATACTGGGTAGGCGAACTAGAGGACACAATATTGTTGAGCGAATTCTCAACATGAGAGTCCAGTCATTGCATGCTTTGCAGCAGTGATGCCCAGGAATTATCATTAGGAGAGGACCTGGAATCAAAAAGCAAGCAGAGGTAGATGATGGAGTGAGAGCCTTGAGTCTCAAATAATGTTGAAGATATTGTTCAATAAGAGGAGGTGGAACATAAAACAGAACATTCTGATTGTCTAGGGAAGATATGGACAGAAAATCTTCTTTTGCAAGCATTGTAAATGCGTTTGCATGAGATGTGAGAAAATCAATGGCAACAGAAGAGAGCTCAGGAAAAAGTGGAGGTAATAGCAATGAAGGAGAGTCATTAAGATTCACCTGCTGCAGTGAATCAGCTTTTCAAAGATTCGAAGGCTTTGAAGGAAGCTTAGAGCCAAGCAGATTGCATTGACTAATGGGATGGTATCCATTTCTGTTTGCCAAATAGGCTGCAGAATGTGCTGGATTCTCGCATAATGGATCTTTTCCAGCGAGAGCTGGTGGGACAATACGTGATGAGCCACGTCCCCCGCCAGGAATGAAAGAATTACCTCGGTCACTGCCTCGACCCCCCGAGTGAGACGAAGGCCTGCTTTTGTCAGGTTTCCTTTTCTTCTGAAAATCAGGAGAAGATGGTACAACAATTCGTTTCAAAGAATGAGTTTTAACAGGCCACTTGTGGTACAGAGTGTGAACCAGAACCAGAACCACCTGAGACAGAAATATTACGAGAGTTCAAAGTTTGCGCCATAGCGATTGCTAAAGCGTGGTCAGCAAGTTCTTTGAAAGTAGTCCAAAATGAACTTGTTTTAGGATCAACGCAAGAAGAAGCCTGTGCAGATGGACTGAGTCCAGACCAATACATTGTTAGTAAATCAGCATCAGTGGGACATGGATGTCCTGCATGAGATACAAGCAATTTAAAATGGCGATAATAGAGAGGCACAATGGAGGTTTGCTTAACATTCAACAAATTTCTTCTAGCAGAAATTTGCTTATCAGGTTGTTGAAATGTTTTAAGCACATCCTTGAATTGATCCCAAGTAGGTGTTAAACCTGCAAGGTGCATAGGTTGAGCTACAACTGTGTAAGCTTTTAAAGCTGAACCAGTTAATAAAGACAAAGCCACAGTGGGCCATTGAGATATAGGAGAACCTCTGCCTTTTAGATAATTTTCAAATGATCTTGTATGCCTTAAACCTTGATGCATTGAAATGATGAGGCTTGGATGTGTGAGTTGGATAACGATTCAGACCAGAGGATTATTTAGACTGTTGGTATTAGAGAACAGTTTGGATGAAGAGCGACAAGCAGCTCATAACTTTGAATCATGCAACACTATGTTGTGAGAATCAATGCACTGTCTTGTTAATAGTATACAATGTTCAATGAATTATACGACGGTGAGTGACTACTAGCAGGACCCCAGCTGATTGCACATCTTCTTCAACATTGCAACCATTTTATTCACTTCGAGAGGAAGCATCACTGATAATTTTTGCTTGAGATTTTTCAGCAAATAATGCTGAAATCATGATGAGTGGGCGAAAGGCCACAACCTGCTTGTACACTGCTTATCATTGGCTCAGAGCCTTGGTGATACATGGTACAGTGAAGGCATGACTAGCATGATCAGCATGATTACAAAGAGCAGTTGTCAATGTGAATCTCCAATTCCTACTCTCCTGGTTCCATATGTCCATCTGCATTCCTCATGAGGTAGTTGTTTATTTTAAGGCATGTCACACATCGTGTTTCCCTAGAACCTCTTGTTAGGATATTGTAGGGTACATATTAGGGTATGGTCCTTTTATTCTATCCTGCGGTATGCAGTGCACCAGTTGCATGTGCATTCACCACAGAATCATACCTCTGCATCATGCGCCGTCCATGTTGCAACGAGCTGTTCGTAAATAAGTTGAGCTTCTGCAACTTGCAATCGACCAGAGTCTATCGTTATTCTGAGCGGAAGGCGAAATCCATTACAACTGGACCGACTAAGAGCAGAGAACAGCAAGAACTCAAAGAGACGGTCCACACTGCCGTACACACTGCAACAACTACTCTACAGAGTCATCGGCGATTAGGTTGAAGACAAAACCCGGCGGGATAAGTACGAATACATTCACACTCGATCAGATTACTTGAAATTCTGTCAACACATCTTGCTTGACAACAATAATCTTTTCAGCTCAGGTCTATCTTCTGACTCATGGCACATTATTTTCACAACTTCAAATACGTATGTGTGGCTTTGAAGCCTGCAAAGGCTTTACAGTATAAGGCATAATAATGAGAAAATGCAATCATCACCATCTTGATGAATATCATCCCCAGAAAATTTAGAAGGTTGAGGCAATTTTAAGTCGCTCACAATACTCACTGTAGATATTGCGACACCTTGAGGAGATGTAGGTAAAGTGCATACTCATCAACAGGTGAGTGCGCTGCAATAACAGCAGCTGGTCACGTCGTCAGGCAAGATGGTCTGAATACTTACAACGTTTCCAATTTTCATGGAAATATCAACCAGGAACACCTAACATTGCTGATACCTTGTCTCGTGTTATTAAAAGCAATTACCACTAGACGACAATCTCGTCTCTCTTCTTCAGTCGTTCCTTGCACTGTTTCACATGAAAAATCTACACCTTAACTTGTTGACTCTCTTGTCACTCGTGGTGCTACAACTGCTCTTGTTGATTCTCCCGACATCAAGTGAAACCGTCGATTTTGTTCGTATGTTTCAGCAAGGGTACGAATCTGATCCTTGGTTTGTAAATTCTTCTAATACAGAATTTCTATCTTTTCATGATGATTTTTGGTGGCATCATGACCAAATTTGGTGGTTCCAGATCTTCCTGATCTACGCAAGTCTATTTTATATGAATTGTTAAGAACCGGTGAGATTGTCGACCGGGGAGAAACATCCCAATAACAGGTTGAGTGCCATTCCGACTTTTAGATACTATTCCAGGACTCAAATGGGGGACTCCTCCATTTGAATTTGTAAACCAGGCACACCAGGCGCACTAAGTTAAAATGATTAAAATACATGACGAATTGAGTTTAAACAGAGAGAATACCTAGGTATGTAAAATGAAGGTGAGTTCCAGCTAGATGCCTTGTAAGGGTCTCTTAAGTTATGACCAGCCCAAAATAATTCATAAGTCGTTAATTTAGCTTATGTCCGAAAGTCGAGTGTAACAGTGCTAGAGAGCAAGGTAGACTGTCGTGCGTTCCCTCACATGTCCCAGAAATTGCCCTGCACATTCTGTATACCCATGCCGTGAGATATAGATACCTGGCTAATGTGTTATGTCGAGGAGACAATGTATTTTCCGAATGCTTAAAATGCACTTGTGTTCAAGAATACCTAGATGAATGAAATATCATGAAAAGAAAAATGGTTTGTCCTTAAGATCGCGTCATTCTCAGGTAGGTAGGTTGATGGGCTGAGATAGCCAGTAGACAACAAATGCATATGAGGGAGCCCGGCACAGTATGTACATATATTTAGAAAGACCCCTGCATTCAGGTTTGATGACTAACTATTGAAAAGTAAAAGTAGTTCTGGAAGTAGTTCTTGGCAGCCTCTATTGTAGAGGCTTGCATAGGACCTTAGTGTATTGCCCATACTCCCAGGAGTAAGGATTGCTTGGATCCCAGAGACTGGAGCAGGTGTACCCTAATTTGGTACTAAGTACATACCCAATGAAGCGAAAAACATTCATGGCATTGAAATGGTTGTCATACACGGGCACCTGCAGAGCCCAGATAAGTGTGGGAAAAGTGAGGCTGTGCAATGCTTTGCTGATGTTTGCTGATTAAGTAAAGCTTGTGCCACACGAACAAATAAGGCCTCAATGATCAATTGTAAGCAGGCCATAGTTGAGTCTGGTTAACTTACTATGGCATTGTTGTTCATAGAGTCCTTGAAGGTGCCACCAGTGCATTTATTGCAATTAGGCTTAATTCCAAACTGTCGTGTTGGAGAATATGGTATCCTGAAGAGAATGTAAGAAGAGTAAGCTATCAACAAGATAATGAGACATTTACAGCTTTTGCAAGTCATTACAAGCAAGCTATATTTGTGGGCTCAGTAAAGGCATTGTAGCCTAATAAACAAAATGCCTGGGTGCATGCAACGCAAATATAGGACATTGACATCCTTTCTCATGCCACAACAGAACAATATTTGTGGTGCAACTGAAGTAGCCTCCCTGATGTGAATTTTTGTCACCTGTTATCAAAGACGTAGTTTTGAAAAAATGTCAGATTTGCAGCTTGTATTGAGGAGTAATCAATAATATTAGATGCCTGGCTAATGAAGGCTTGGAGTACCAACGCTTGAACCATCTTGTCTGAAATAGATCCCTGCACAAGCATCTTGCCTCCTTATGCCAGTTGCAAAGACTAGGCCACGGAGAGGGGAGCTTGCTTGTTGAGAGATGAAGATTGTTGTGTCAAAATCGAGCACAGTCAAAAGGTCGGGGAAGTACAATGCACAGGACACAAGTCAATTATTTGGGGCCTGTCATATTGAAGCTGACGAACAATTTTTAGTAGAGGGTCACAGGTCCTGTTGAACACATTCCAGAGCACCCACAAGTAGGTACATGCTGCAAATATCTTTTGAGATACTTAGGAATTCTGAAAGGGCCAATCAGTTTGTAAACAATGACAAAAACAATACCCTAGCATTGAGTTAAGTCGTTATGTTTGATTTACCTGAGTCCATCCTCCTTGCATGGACGTGTATTGCTGACACAAGAGCGCAACCGTTGAGTTGCTGACCATACTAGTAGTAATCGCAAGTGACGCTGCGGTAGAACTAAGCAGCACAGGCCCACATGCTATGTTGCCAGCTAGGGCTGGATAAATAGCAGG
Organism: Chlamydomonas eustigma; assembly: GCA_002335675.1. Classification (NCBI taxonomy): domain Eukaryota; kingdom Viridiplantae; phylum Chlorophyta; class Chlorophyceae; order Chlamydomonadales; family Chlamydomonadaceae; genus Chlamydomonas; species Chlamydomonas eustigma. The sequence goes on along the minus strand of BEGY01000008.1, from coordinate 785,254 downwards.
GCTGCACTGACAGATTGCTGAGGCGGACCCTCCAGATGAAGTTACGTTTACAGCCTATTAGTGAAATCCAGGACGAACTACTCTTTAGATTGGGTAACAGCTTACCACATGCAAATTTGCGCACTTGCAGCTCATATTTCATTATGAAAAAGCATGAAACTATGCTCAGCTTAGTTAAATTCATTAAGTAGGTATAATTTTTAACAGAAGCTCTGTATTACAGAGGAGAACTTACAGTCCCAGAGCCACAAGAGACACACTGACCACCAAAGCGCACAGTTGACAGAACAGCGCTTTCAAGAGCATTCGAGGTATTGCATGAAACCTTCATGTGCATGAGCATGCTAAATGATCAGCTAAGGACAAAGAGCAGAAAATAGAGTTTTTGCCATGTCAGCAGGGTAAACACCTCATAGCAATAAGTTCACACTTTTCTAAGCTATTTGGGGCTCTTTGTGTCCACGGCAGTGACATAAACAAGCTTAGCTTGAGAGCCCACATGCTGCTATGCATTTTGTAAAAACTCACTTCAGCCCAGCTGTTGAGTGTGTAATTAGTCAACGGAGGCAAGTTGAAGAGGAGGGCTAGTTGTGAGGGTGGCTGGGGTGGTGATGTTGGCGGAGGGTATGAGGGAGGGTGCGGAGCGGGTGGGTATGGAGGGTGTGGGGGATATGGAGGTCTTGTCCAGAATGGAGTAGGCTGATGCTGCAATGGTGCTGCAGGTGTTCCTCCAGGCTCTGGAGGGGGAGGTCTCCACTGCAACGGAGGTGGTGATGCAGGATATGGTGGAGGCAGGAATGGGTGCGGGTAAGGAGGTGGGTAAGGCGGAGGATGTGGTGGCGTGGGTGGAGCTGGAGGAGGAGTGTGGTTAGCCTCGTCCTGTCGAATGAGGTCTAGACACACCTGGGAATGAGGAGAGACCAGGAATAAATGATAGCGACAAAGCCTGATCTACCAAAACTTGCCAACTTAAGGATCTATTAGCCTTTTGAAGGCTACACTTCTCTTCAACATGCAACTGGCTGCATCTCAAATGCCTGTTGTTCTCCACATACACAATGCAGATAGCAGTCAGCTCACCAATGCCCTGGAAGAAGCTGACATGGAGTTGAGAGAAGGTATCCCTGTAAGGCCTAGCAGGGAAGCCTCATAGCATGCATCGAAAACAGTTCCAAGGTCCATCTGCGAAACCTCCCTAGTGATTCAGCGACATGCAGGACCAAAAAAACATGTTAGGGTTTAGTGGCCACAAAAGCAATGATTAATATGTTTTAGGGTTTAGTGGCCACAAAAGCAATGATTAATATGTTTTCCCAATGAAAAGGTTTAATTGCACAGTAGTGCGATTCCTTGGTCACTCCTGTCACACCTGACAGGACATGCTGTGCCATACTTGTCACCCAGTACCGTGAACAATGGCTCACTTTGGGTTGAGTTATCGCTAGGACCATAACTGAACCCATCTGTCTGTGACACAGCAAAATCATTCTTAGCTACAAGTTCCAGACAGGTGGCACATATCACTTTCTTCCTGCCGACTTATGAGTCAGCACTTAACAGTCCCTCACCGTGCTAGCTTGCAATGGAACCATCCATATCTCAGGAAAGTCAAAGCTAGGACATCCCTGCGGCTTAGAGCAGTCCGGGTTACTGATTTGAAAAGTCAGTTGGTAGCGGTTGTTGGCCTGCCACAGACCTAAGCAACAATCACTAAGATTTAGAGGGCAGAGGGTTAACATTATGAGATTATGTATCGCAATGATGATAGCCATAATGCTCAGAACATGATGCATCAACATCGTGTCATAATGATTTGACAAGTGTCCCTGATTCATGTGCAAAGATGCTGTAAGAAAACGCAGACAATATATGCGGCAGTCTCAAAAACTGGAAACCTCAATTATCCTGTAACAGTTATTGTTCTCATCTGATACAGCCTTCAATTCTGACGACTTTGTTTTTCAGGCATTTTCATGATGCATGGATGTTCAGAGACAACGCTTTATGGCTGTAATAACAATATTACCTGATATCAGCATGCAGTTCTCAGCTTTAGAGCTAGAAACTGAGTTTGATGATATCATTGGGAAGGAGGGGACTCCTGAGATGGAGAAGCCATTACTAGAGAGCTGAAAATCATCATATCTACGCACAGGATAGAGTCGTTCAGGGTGGGTGGAGGCTCAACTTAAAGGAACCTTATCATCCTGACTAATTTTCTGACACTCTTACCTAACACTCTGGTAGCTAGTTGAGTAATACGGGTCAGTTGCCAATACATCGGACAGCCCCACTGGTGCTTCTAGAGGTAGCAGTGAGCCCTGAGACACTAGAGGAGTCTGGAAGAAAGATGGCAAACCGCTTGCTGAAGAGTTAGAGCTTATAGGTTTGAAGCTACTCAAAATGTCTGCATTGCTGGCTGTGAAAAGTGTCCCTCCAGGATACAGGGAGAAAATTTTTACACCTCTGAAACTGAACTGTTGGTCGTTGAAGCAAAATAGATTTCCGTTTGGTGCTACAAAGCTTGGTGTGCTAAATTCTAAGGTTATGTTGTTGATTGTACTCAAACTGGTTGCTGTCAAGAGGACAATTGTACATACTACACCATCAATGAGAACCATTGGAAATAATATTTACAAAGAATTTGAACGAAAATCGAATATGCATTGCATGCTTTTTACGTGAACAGTGACAGTTGCCCATAAGTTAGCTCCTGAACCACAAGAACTTTGGAATTCAAAAAAACAATTGCAGGCAGGGACCCATGCGTGCCTGATATGAGACAAATCCCCATCAATTAGGGAAAAATATGGAATCTAAGTCAGACGCCGCTACCCAAGAGCAGAACATTTTTGCTGTGATAGACCTTGCTGTGCCTAATAACGCTCAAACTTTTAGCCATGATATCATAAACGGTGTTTGTAAAGCATCGCTTTTATTTCAAGCTATTCGCAAGTCGAAGGCTTCATTTGCATTTAACACAGTTTGCTCGACGAAATCTGGCTTTGCCTCAACCGCTACAACACTGAAAGCCCTGTCTCGCTCGAAATGTAGGCTATCTACGGTCTCATTCTCACATGCCTCGCAGATTCAATATAACCTCAAGAGACGTATCCTCTGCCATTTAGGCACTCCAGGAGTGTTAAGGCCTCTGAGTATCAAGGAAGACGTACTTTGTGGCGTCCTTACTAGGCTGAAGAAGTGGTATGGAACAGACATGCAAAAAGATGTCCTAAGTGAGTGAAAGGTGATGCTTGAGCCTTTCGTGCAAGGAGTGTGTCAAACCTCTGACAATCTTAACAGGTGGAGCTGCCTCAAAGGAGCGACTGTTCATGCAGCTGGACGATCAATTGAGGCTCACGCTACCTCTAAACAATGGTATAATTTGAAAATTTATGTAGCCATGAGTGGTTGAAATACTCCTCTGAGTGTGGGGAATCATACTAATGGTGATGCAGGTCCTACGCTGCTTATACCGTCTGACATCATATGCTTCAGCAGTGCTCCATTAGAAGACACTGGAGGTAGGTCATCTCATTGTGTATTTTGGATGACCTCATTATTACATGATTTATGACTGTTGATTGTAACATGGATCATCTCTGCAGGTGAGGCAACATTACTTGAAAACAGCTAAGCTGTTTAAAGATGTCAATCTAGTCAACCTGATAGCTGTTTACTTGCTTCCCTGCAGGAGGTAGCTCTACAGAGTACTCAAGTGGAGTAGAGCGGTCCTTGAGGTTTACTCTGAAAGATTGCTCTATTGAGTCAATGCTGTGGATTGAGTGCGGTGAGCACTGTTATATGTTGCACCTGCACAAGCTTCTTCCTACTCGTTTCAGCAGAAAAAGAATCCATAAGCAATTGATATGAGACGACATGTTGACCAGTGGACTTGAGATGATACAACATGTTGACCACTGGACTTCTGCTGCTGCATACTTTCAGATCCAACAAAGTACAAAGCACTGCAACAGGCTCGTGACAGTCTGTATGGGATCAGGGTGTCTCTTAAGGAATGCACGCCTTGGAGCGATGCTGACATATCATCCTCAACTGATGACTCTCAGAAAGCAGCCTCAGAAGCAGCATACAGCACTTTTATTCATGGACTGCAGTAAGATTGACATACCACACGTTACCCTCATAAAATGAAAGTTACTGCATGGTCACTGTACATTCACTGGTAGCATGGTCACTGTACATTCACTGGTAGCATGGCCACTGTACATTCACTGGTAGCATGGCCACTGTACATTCACTGGTAGCATGGTCACTGTACATTCACTGGTAGCATGGCCACTGTACATTCACTGGTAGCATGGCCACTGTACATTCACTGGTAGCATGGTCACTGTACATTCACTGGTAGCATGGTCACTGTACATTCACTGGTAGCATGGTCACTGTACATTCACTGGTAGCATGGCCACTGTACATTCACTGGTAGCATGGTTACTGTACATTCACTGGTAGCATGGCCACTGTACATTCACTGATAGCATGGTCACTGTACATTCACTGGTAGCATGGCCACTATACATTCACTGGTAGCATGGCCACTGTACATTCACTGGTAGCATGATCACTGTACATTCACTGGTAGCATGGTCACTGTACATTCACTGGTAGCATGATCACTGTACATTCACTGGTAGCATGGTCACTGTACATTCACTGGTAGCATGGTCACTGTACATTCACTGGTAGCATGGTCACTGTACATAGCATGTAGTAATATCCCAGAGCAGTACAGAGCTCAAGTTGACCTCAGACATCTAACATCTTGGGTAATTACCCATGCTAGGATCACTGTCAGGGTTCATGCCACTTTGTTCGCAGCCTTACTTGCTCAGGGCTTGCGTGTCAATTTGTTAAAACATAATAAGACATGAACTCTGCAGGGCTACTCTTGACCAAATCGAGACTCAACCAAACCCTAAACCTAACATCAAGACCCCATCTTCCTGCAAGCCTTTGAGACTGTGCCCAGGTCTGCGCTCCCTGTCTTTGATGACCCTTCATGAGCTTACATCCTCCACAGACGCCGATGAGATCTTTGAGGAGATCATGAGCAATGAGCGTAAAACGTTTGTGGATGTAAGTCTGAAATGTGATGGTGTGATGTCCAGATGTGAAAAATGTCATGATGGATTTTTGAGGCTTGCCTGAATGATTCCTTACATGCAATGAAGGATTAGGACATGATGGAGATGTAAGGAAAGGGGCAATTGATTTTAGCCCTCTTTGAGCCCTGTTATTGATTGCACTCCTGACTCAAATGTGTCAGGAGGTGGGAAGAAAAACGAGCCTGAATGCCTGTTTTGAACCCAAGAAGATGGAAAATAAAGAGTCTGATCGCCGGTTATTTCACCAACAATTCTGGGGTGAGAAGACAGATGGCATCAATCAATGCCAAGTAATTGAAAGTGCGAGGGACCTGAATAACATCTCTGCTAAAGCTCAGTTGCCAGATGCATTTGTTAAAGCAAAAAAGGAGCAGCTGGAGGTGCTTGCAACAGGGTCAAGGGTACTTGAAGAAATTACACATCAATCCAACTTGGCTACCCTCAATGAGGCAGCTAACGCACAGGCCCTCCAAACAGGTTGCCAAAACGAGGTGATGACAGATCTTTCTTATTGTTATGCCTTGGCCTCGTACCTCCTGAGGTGCTAGCAACTAACCGCACAGAGACACCAGACATGCCCACAAGCCTTAACTTTCACATAAATTAATATTACTATATCTAGACAGTGCCATGTTTTTGAATGCTGGGTTGCCTGCACATTTGAAGTGCGATGTCAATCTGACGCATGGTGCCTTGCAAGTGGACAAGTGGCTCATTTTATGAGCCAGTTCATGATGATCATGTGTTCATGTATCAGCTTGCTATCATGCTCATTCAGGGGTGCAACAAGGACTTCCCCAAGGAGGTTGCGAGCAAGGTCCCTGACAGAGACAGGAGGTTTCAATCAACTGACGAAGACGGGAGGTTTCAATCAACTGACAAAGAAGGATGCCAGGCAAGGGTTCAACAGATGAAGCACTCAGGGTACTCAGCAGCAGGCTTGTTAAGGACACAACTGCCATTGGCAGTAGGGGGCGTCCACACGGTTGGAAGACCACCTCCTAGCAATCAGGTAGAAGCACATGCTAGCAACATGCTCAGCTATGATTGCCATGCTGTCACAGCAAGAAATAGCTGGCTGGCTGGCAAACAACAGCTGTACATGACTGTGTCCGCTTACTGTGTGATCTCATATTGTACAGCCTCTCACAAAAATGATCCTAGACTCTGTTGCACTGATTGCACCAAGATAGTAATAATGGTGTTGGAATTTTTTTCTCTGGTGGTCTCAGAATAAGGAGAGTTTTGTCAGGAGGCCAAGTAAGGAGCGTTCAAAATTGGCCATTCAAAACGCAAAGGAACAAGTTTGTAAGGTGCGTGTGCCTCAACACCTGAAGTAACATGTCTTTGTTCATGCTTCCTTAGCTCAACAGTGTTTGCGCATTGTCTGATGTGCAGTCTGCATGATCTCGGAGTGTTATAAAGATTATTCAACCATATTCATACTCTCTTCATACAATCTTCATATTCTTTTCATACCCTCTTTACACCCTCTTTTCAGGCTTCTCACACCTCAACAAAAGGCACCCATCATGCATTTGCAAACAGGCCACTGCAACCAGTTTTTGCAAGAAACATAGCCGTGGATCCCAAGGCAGATGCAAGGCAGGCCTTAGATGTAGCTGAAAGGTAAGTTGTGTGTTGTGTCCAGTTTAAGGCACTCCTTACATTGGCTGATCCAGTTTAAGGCACTCCTTACATTGGCTGATCCAGCTTCTGTTTGTATTGCTCCGCACCCTCATGTAGCGAACGCACACTCCTTACATTGGCTGATCCAGCTTCTGTTTGTATTGCTCCGCACCCTCATGTAGCGAACGCACACTCTTTACATTGGCTGATCCAGCTTCTGTTTGTATTGCTCCGCACCCTCATGTAGCGAACGCACACTCCTGATCTGATCTTGCACATGATCTGATCTTGCACATGACCCTTCCCAAGCATGATTTCCACAACACAAATTCCTCATCTCACATGATCCTCCTCACACATGAACTACATACATATTATCTTTCCAACACATGATGCCCCTTTCACAGGGTTCTCCTTACTCATGATGTTCCATGCACCTTATCCTCCCCACACAATGTTCCCCATTCACACCATCCTCCTGTGATCTGCTTCAATATGCCTCCTGCGTCACTTTGAGACCTCTCTAATCCTCCTAGGAGGATGGCCTCCTTCATGAACAATGTGCGCACCACCCTGGTGGGATTGTCTTCATCTTCTGACCAAGAGGCGCTGCGTTCATGGTACCCCGACTGGGTAGCCACTCTGGCCTCTGTGGAAGATACGGCACTCACTATGATAGGGCATCTGCGAATGTAAGATTCATGCAAAAGACGGTTGCACCTGTAGGCGCTCTGTTACAAGGAAGCTAAGGTTTGGAGAGATGGCTTTCTTTCTTATCACTTAGTGTGGTTTGAGGGCATGAGAGAATGAGTCTATGACAACACAGTGACGCTGCATGCTCTGTCTAAATAAAGGTGCTCAAAGCTTAACGTAAGGATCACGGTGAAAGCCTTAAAGGCGGGGAGGAAGGTAAAGCAATGCTCCTCCCCACAGTCAGTGCACAGAGAAATCAATGACACCAAGGAACAAGAGAATGTGTTCAGTGGCAAGAGTGTTTTGGCTGACGGTGATGGGGGTCCTGGCCAGGACCAGCTGGTTGATGGGACAGGAGGTGGAGAACCTAAGCAGTCTATTCATCAAAAAGTAGGTGAAGGGCCCTAACTTGCTTTGATTGACTGCCCTAGATACTTTCTCCCCCTTCGGCTGTCACTGACTGTCCACCTGAAAGATCCTGATCTCAGAGTTTCAAGCAGATGTTCATTTTTGTGAAAAGCTTGTGCAGGAGGTAAAGAATGCATCTCCATACCTGCAGGGAATGCCTGCACTAGTTGGTATTTCAGGGAACCTTTCTGTGAAGGCCCTCCCTGCAAAGATGCACAGGCATAAGGGTCATACTGCTTCCTCACCCAGCAGCACCTCGGGTGCTAAGAGGTCTACCTCACAGCTGTCAGGTTCTAAGAGGACTACCTCACAGCTGTCGGGTGATTCTGAGGGTTTAGGAGAGAGTGAAAGCTTGTTGCCAGCAGAGGAAGCCGACCAGAAGGAGGCAGTGTCAAGAATTCAGCTGTGGAAACTCGTTCGGGAAAGGTGGGGCCAGCACGCCAAGCTGACTCTCTAAAGGTGTCCCAACCTCCAGTTGGTTGATGTGCAGCATGACACCAAATAACTGTTTAGGAAGAATAAACCAAAGCCATGCAAATCCATGCATGGCTGTCCTTTGTTCCACAGGTGGTTCAAGTACATCTCTGATGATGTGTACTGCAAGTACAACAGGCTGGGATGCTGGGTGGATAAGAAGATGAGGCTCGCAGAACAAGCGTACATCACCTATTTATGCATGCAGACTCTGTACTTGCTTGGTAAGCGTACATCACCTATTTATGCATGCAGACTCTGTACTTGCTTGGTAAGCGTACATCACCTATTTATGCATGCAGACTCTGTACTTGCTTGGTAAGCGCTGGCTATTGCTCATGCTCTCAACCTTAATTGTCTGTATGGAGCCATCTTCCATGCTGTTGATCTTTACTTTCAAGTAAATCTTCATGTGAACATGACACTTGTCACCCGGAGTCATCCAAATATGTGAAGCATACTCTCTTGCACCTACGCTAATTGTGTGAACAAACCACACTGCAGATCTCCCGGTTCACAGTCAAGAGAGGTTAATTCACTACACCGAGACCATTAGGGAGGCTTTAGAGGAGATGTCATTTGGGCTGGCAGGGCTTGAGGGGAGGCATAATGCTGTTTTTGCATCCCACATTCAACCTCAATTCTGTACGAAGCGTGAAAGTGATTAAGCTACATTCTGTTGTTTGGAATTTGAATAAAAATTCAATTTGTTCATCCTTGTGATACAATGACTTGCCTTCTAGCAGACTTCTTCCACACCGCACAGGAGCATTCTAAACAAAGATAAATCCATCAATTTTGTTCCTGATGCGCTTTGCTACGTTCACTTGACCTCACAGTGGCTCCCCTTATCTTTCACTTGACCTCACAGTGGCTCCCCTTATCTTTCCTTGACTTTCATCCTGCTGCCACAGGCTCACGGATTCCCGACATCATCCAAAGACTGGACAAGGTGCTGCGTGGAGTTATCACAAACTTGGATGGCTCACCCTCTAAACGTGTGTCTGGTGACACCCAAGAGATTGTTGAGGACAGCTCTGACTCAGAGATCCAAGGCCCAGCTGCAGTAAAGCCTGTGCACATAAGGAAGGAGACCTCCCAAGAGGGCGGCACTGGAGCAGCAGCAGCAGCAGCAGCAGGGGATAGTGGCATCAGCAAGCCAGGGCTTCAGCAGAGTGGTTCAGGAGGAGCCCCTCCCAGCCAGCCATTGGAAGGGATGAAAGGAACACAGTCTGGGTATGAGTTGTGCGCCTGCTGTTGTTGAATATTATGTTTTATTAATTCTTCTCTGCTTGCTTAAGAAATTACACGAGAATGGCGTAAAGTGTCTCCATGGCTGAACTCTGCTCCACTTCTCTAAAGGTTTACAGCAGTCAAAGTGTGCAGGGTCCTCACATATCCTGTATGCTGACAGGTGGGGAGTGAAGTGCAAGCCAAAGGGCTCCATGTCGTCGGTTTGTGGTGAAGTCAACAGTGGGTTTAAGGATGGAATGTTGAGAGTTGCTGCACTTCAGGGCAGTCGCTGGAGTTCAAGGATGTAAGTCCTCTTTTGTCCAAGATGTTATTCCTCCCTTTTCCAGGATGTACGTCCTCACTTTTCTCCTGTAAAGTTGGGAACAGAAAGGATCATCTCTGTATATTTTGCCAGATCTCAAGTCCGCATAACAGCGCATTCCATCTTGAGAATTGTATTCTCTTTTTGTCATGGCCTCATCATAATATGTGAGTTGGACACTCATTGCCGTGAACTCAGACCTGGAGGTGTCAAGTCGCGACCTGTTATAAAGGATCAAGCAGAGCTTCTCAAGTCTGTCCTCTCACCTTCTATTACCCGAGAGACAGTCCCCGCAGGGGGTGAGCAGTATTATCAAGCGCAGAACTAGCAGGGTCCCACAACTGAACATAAAACATTTTCATCATGTATGATGGAATCATCTTTCATCTGCAACAAACTTCCCATGACCGTCATTACACTTCTACTGGCTTGCCATGACCGTCATTACACTTCTACTGGCTTGCCATGACTGTCATCACACTTCTACTGGCTCACCATGACTGTCATCACACTTCTACTGGCTCACCATGACTGTCATCACACTTCTACTGACTTCCCATGACTGTCATCACACTTCTACTGACTTCCCATGACTGTCATCACACTTCTACTGACTTCCCATGACTGTCATCACACTTCTACTGATTTCCCATGACTGTCATCACACTTCTACTGATTTCCCATGACTGTCATCACACGTCTACTGGCTTGCCATGACTGTCATCACACTTCTACTGACTTCCCATGACTGTCATCACACTTCTACTGGCTCCATCACACTTCTACTGGCTTGCCATGACTGTCATTACACATCTACTGGCTCACCATGACCGTCATTACACTTCTACTGGCTCACCATGACCGTCATACACTTCTACTGGCTCACCATGACCGTCATTACACTTCTACTGGCTCACCATGACCGTCATTACACTTCTACTGGCTCACCATGACCGTCATTACATGTCTACTTGCTCAGAGCTTCACACTCCTGTCAGGTGCATCTGTACAGCCAAGCATGAAAGCTGTTGACGTAGGGCTTTCCAGACCACTACAAGATGTAAGGAGTAATGTCATGACCTGCAATTTCCTGGTAGCTATTTTATTTTCAATTAAAGTGGCATTGTGACCAGATTAGCTTGCAGTGATCATCCTGCCATTACACATGAATCTGACTGAGCTTACACATGAATCTGACTGAGCTTGCATCTCCTTCTGCCGCTGCTGCTGCTGCTGCTGCTAGGTGATCCCTGAGACCCCCCTGGAGATGGGTGCCACTCCGCTTGGGAAAGCAGCAAGGCGGCAGCAGGCATTAGAGATGGAGGGAATGGTGCCCCCATTTTGTGCTGCTGTTATGGCAGCACCCATGGATGACAATGCTACGATGCTGAACTCTGACCTGTGTGGTTTGGTTTCAGCAGGAGTGACAGGCCCAGTCGCTGTCAAGGAGGCCCCCACCACCTGGTTCATGCCAGCAGGTCGGAGAGTAGTGGCCATGAGGAGAGAGCCACCTCAGCCTGGGACAGCAGGAGCAGCAGCAGCAGCAGCAGCAGCTACTGCTGGGTCACAACAAGCTATCCCCCAGTGCCAGCAGGCGGCCCAACAGGAGAGCCAACTCAACTGTCCCTCATCTGCAGCAGTTATGAGTAGCCCTCACCAGGGCTCAGTAGCTAGAGGATTGAGTGAACCTTGTGAGGTGTCAGGAGCAAAAGTTGGTGCGCTGGAATGTGAGGTTGAGGAGGAAGAGGATAGAGAGGCTTTACTGCCTCCTGAGGATGCTTGTTCTCCTTGCGACGGGAGTAGAGGGTCGCGAAAAGACATGGTGCTCAACGCTGTGCTGCGCCCTTCTGCTGCTGCTGCTGCTATTAGGCTCCCTGGCAACTCCCCTTTGGTGGCAGGTGGAGCAGCGCCACCATCCACAGGGATTGGCTTTTTTGGTAAGGCTGAAAGGCACAAAAAGTATAAAATAGCACTTGACAAGGAGAAGAATGCGGCAACTTATAAGCCGAGTAAAGCAGCAGCAAGTGCAGCGCCTTTCAAGCAGAAGAGTGGTGCTGCAGTCAACATAGACATTAGGCCAGCACTATCACTACAGCAGAAGAGTGGTGCTGCAGTCAAGATAGACATTAGGCCAGCACTATCACTACAGCAGAATGCTCAGCATTGTCCTGCTGCCCAGCAGTATAATCAGTCTAAAATCCCCACCTTTCAAGGTACAGTACGGATCCAGTCAATGGGACACTCAACAGAACTTAATTCCCACACTATTAAATGCAAGGCTGTACAAGGAGCATCTCTATCAGACTTAAAGGCTGTACAAGGAGCATCTCTATCAGACTTACAGCAACAGCCAGCCGAGATGCAGCTATCTTGCAAGGATGGCAAAGCAGCTTCTTTGAATACGCCAGAAGTCTTCCCTTTAGGGTGCAGTGCAGCTGCAGAGCCATATTCAGCAGCAAGTGAGGGGGGTGAAATGGGCTTGAATTCAAAGGCAGCTGCAGAGCCATATTCAGCAGCAAGTGAGGGGGGTGAAATGGGCTTGAATTCAAAGGCAGCTGCATCAGATGCTGCTGCTACTCATCATGCGGCAGACAGTGCCTTGCTGCTTCTTCACATCCAGGAGTCCATCCATTTAGCAGTAGATACTGCTGCAACTACTGCAACTGTTGTCACTGTGAACCATGATCCGAACATTGATATCGCAAAAGCATGTGTAGCCCCAGCAGCAGACACTGAATTAATGACAAGGATGGAGAATCCACACCATGACGATGCGGCCTTTCCAAAGTCTGTTGAGGTCCAACTCACATCAGGTCCAGTGTCGGCCCACAGCGTAATTCAAGGTGTGGGCGTTGATGGCAATACAGCAACACAGATGACAGTTGCAGAGGCTGCTGTACTGCCTGCCTCTGGAGCTGTACCTGCTGCTTCGCTTGCACTCCTGTCCATGGAGAAGAGGAGTGAGGAGATTGAAGAGGGAGAAGAGAGAGCTGAGAACAATAGTCTAGGTATGATGAAGGGCTGAGAACAATAGTCTAGGTATGATGAAGGGCTGAGAACAATAGTCTAGGTGTGATGAAGGGCTGAGAACAATAGTCTAGGTATGATGAAGGGCTGAGAACAGGATCTATCAGGGTGACCTGGATGTGCTTGCTAATTATTATTATGCCTCACTTTTTTTTATAGGGCATGTCTTCTGCATTAAAAGTTTGGAATTATTCTCTGTGCCAAAGACAAACTGCACACAGCTGTTCTCTGGATAGGTACTTCTATGGAGGTGTCCAGGGCTCCTGTAGTACTGCTGTAGTACTGCGCCCTCCACATGTAGAATATGCTGAAATCAAAGGTTTCATTGTTCTGATTGCAGTGCGGAAAGAGGAGGTACCTGTTGTGTGCAAGCAGAAAAGAGCTAGGAGATCTGAGGCAGCTACCAGGGACTGTTCAGATCCCACTGCAGCAGCTACCAGGGACTGTTCAGATCCCACTGCAGCAGCTACAAGGGACTGTTCGGATCCCACTGCAGCAGCTACCAGGGACTGTTCAGATCCCACTGACTCAATGTTTGCAACCTCCATGATGAATGGTGACCAAGCAGGCGTTTCAAGGAGGGGAACAGGTGGAAAGAGTGACCAAGCAGGCGTTTCAAGGAGGGGAACAGGCAGAAGCAGTGAAGCTGGCAGTACTGCTGCAGCTGCATTGTCACTACAGCAGCCTGAAGGTGATCAATCAGTCCCAGACAACACTCTAGGCAAGAACAAGGGTTCAGCTAATGAGGGTTCAGCTGTTGCTACAGGAGAACTACAAGGTCCGGGAACAGAGCCTAGTTGCCTAGTAGCTTCAGGATGTTCAAATCCTGTGAGAGCATCCACTTTTGAAGAGGTGGTCACAACTGAAGCCTTACCAGTGACAGCTTATGACCATGATTTGACAAGGCAGATGCTGGAAGTCGTGTCATCACCTCACCCAGAGACTGCTACAGCTGCAGGTGAATCTCAATGGGCTGAGGGGACAGCACCACCCTCTCGTAATTCAAAACGAAAATCTGCTGCTAAGGCAACGCCTGAAGGACCAGCTGCTGATGCTTCTTGGCAGTTTATCGAGGCACCTTTGTCCCATTTTAAAAAACAAAAGCTTGCGGACATGCCATCACCCCCTGCAGCAGATGCGGATCCTGCTGTACTGCCTTCTATGCCACGTTGTACTGGATCCATGACAGAGGAAGCTGCTGTCATGCCATCACCTCCCGCAGCAGCTGGTGAAGCTGCTCCTTCACAGCCTGTTTCTGCACCTCGTACTCGTGCCAAGGCCAAACAAGTTGCAAATATATCATCACCCCCTGCAGCAGATGCGGATCCTGCTGTACTGCCTTCTATGCCACTTTGTACTGGGTCCATGACAGAGGAAGCTGCTGTCATGCCATCACCTCCCGCAGCAGCTGGTGAAGCTGCTCCTTCACAGCCTGTTCCTGCACCTCGTACACGTGCCAAGGCCAAACAAGTTGCAAATATATCATCACCCCCTGCAGCAGATGCGGATCCTGCTGTACTGCTTGTTTCCGTACTTTCCTCTAAGTCTAGAAGACACAGATTCGACAGTACATCATCACCTACAGGTGCTGACACTACAGCAGCAGCAGCAGCAGCACATGCAGCCACTGCTACTGCTGTTGAACATGGTGGCCCTAGTACCAACAAGATTAGATCCAAGAAGACTAGAAAGCATGCTGGGGTCAAACCTTTATTGGCTGCTCCTCCAGCTTCTGAATTCAGAGGTGGGTACTTGCATGATGCAGGGGGATTAACCTCTTGAGTACTTGCATGATGCAGGGGATGAACCTCTTGAGTACTTGCATGATGCAGGGGGATCAACCTCTTGAGTACTTGCATGAATTAGGGGATGAACCTCTTGAGTACTTACATGATGCAGGGGGATTAACCTCTTGAGTACTTGCATGATGCAGGGGGATTAACCTCTTGAGTACTTGCATGATGCAGGGGATGAACCTCTTTAGTACTTGCATGATGCAGGGGGATCAACCTCTTGAGTACTTGCATGATGCAGGGGATCAACCTCTTGAGTACTTGCATGATGCAGGGGATGAACCTCTTGAGTACTTGCATGATGCAGGGGATGAACCTCTTGAGTACTTACATGATGCAGGGGATGAACCTCTTGAGTACTTGCATGATGCAGGGGATCAACCTCTTGAGTACTTGCATGATGCAGGGGATCAACCTGCTGTTGGAGATGATGATCCAGGCACAGCAGGAATGGTGATGTCTGAAGAGTACCTCTGCGGGCAGACCAATGCTGCTGAGTGCAGTCCAGAGATACTCTTAAAGGGCTGCGGTGATAACCAAGAAGGGCATGGTAGGAGGAGGGATCGGAAGAAAAAAGATTGCAAGGGGAGGAAATCTAGACGACAGGACAACAGAAAAGACAAGAACAGAAGTCCTTGTACTCCAGTGATTGTGCTGAGTGCAGAAGATGGGTCTTCAAATGCTCAACAGGCTCCCCCAGGAGAGGGTGATGCTAGAGATTACGTCAGTCTGAAAGCAGATGAGGGGAGCGTCCCACCAGCTCTGACAGCACAGCCTAGCTCTTCACAAGAACCTAAAAGCAGACGTAGGAGTGCACGGAAGGCTGTGCTCCAGGAATCCACCTCACCTGCACCTCAGCCAATACGTGGTGGGGCCAGTACCAAGATCTCACCTGCAACCATGCTTCAGCCCAAACCAAATACTGAGGCTGAAGAGCTTGTACTGCAGGCAGGCAAGACATCAAGGAAGGAGAGGTCCAGAGGGATCAGAGCGCTCCCTCCACTGCCTGAAGAGCGGCAGGATGAGGAGGAAGAGCATCTCAGGTCTCACTCACCTGTTGCAAGGAAACAGAAGAAGCGTGAAACAGGCATCACCCCTGCTGCAAAGTCGAGAAAAAGAGAAAAGGACGTTCCTCTACTTATGGAGGAGGATGCAGACATCGCCTCTACACGTCGCAGGAAGAAACTAAAGAATTAGTATTTGACAGGAGGTACCATGAAGGGACTACAGCTTACACGTAGCTTAGACAGCGTTTAGGACCCTGGACGCAAATGGCTTTGCAGCGAGGATGTTATATTAGATAAGCTTTCTGTGTATTTTATGGTTGTTAGTAAGGGCTCTGAACTTTCGCTCAGAAGTGATCTGAGTTTTGAATCTGCTGATACGTACGATGCTAGAAACCTCTGTCATTAGGAAGTATCATAGCGTTGGAGCCATGATGACATCATATACCGTTTCAATTTCAAATAACATGCAGGCATTGTACTTTCGTTGATCCAAAAGACTTCTTGACCATTTAGAAGTCGGAAGCACTCCCCTAATGTTGGAGATTATACAATGTAAGAATATCACTAAGTCTTTAAAGAGGACCCCTTCTCAAAGCTGAAGAGGGTAAGAGTCATAAACCTAGGAACCTATGAACAAATATCCTGCATCAACAGTTCCAGTACAGAACCTTAAGCTACTACCCGTATGCATGATATATCCCCACAGAGACCCATACTGTCGTTGAAGGTTATAAACCTCTGGCAAAATAGCATCTGGAACCTGTCATTTAATCACCCCTGATAATCTTTCGAAAACGTCTTGCTCTTTTGTGGCTGTCATCATTATTGAGGTCATATAGTACACAAGCACATTCCCATAGATATACATCAGCCAAATCCCTACCATGAGCCCTCCTGTGGCATGATAACCTGTGTCGACGGCACTGAGCGCTGCCTGCAGTAACAGATGGCAGAAGTCAGTTGTGGCAAGCAAGCATGAAGAGATGGCAGTGTGACATGTTGCAAGTATGAAGAAATGGCAGTGTGACATGTCGCAAGCATGAAGAGATGGCAGTGTGACATGTTGCAAGTATGTATAAGGAACAGAGCTTTGGATCAATGTCAATTTTCAGGTAGGAAGTGTCGACAGAAGAGCTTTCAACAGGCAGCCTAAGACAGCGGCTTTTTTCTTACAGTAATGGTGTTGGGGTCACATATGCAGCCATAAGAATTGAAAGTGCCGCTGTTGGGTCCGCCATATGAAGACATCTATGATCAGAAGAAACATCTCAATGTATTGTAACTGACAACTGTGAGGCTGTAGGGACTGAAAGCTGTATGTGCATTGCATGAGCTAGTTTCAGAAGTAATTGCTGGCACTACAAATCCTTTGGATATGGCACGGCACACAAAGCTTAACTGGCTCTTGCATTTCATACAAAACAAATCTCACCCCGAAAAATGCATAGCTGTTTGCATTGAAGCATGTTGCTGGGCAAGTGTATACGCTGCTGTATTGATAGGTTGAGGCTCCCACATTTCCCTGAGCAATGAGGGTTGCCTGAAGCCCTTGACGAGTAATCCACAGCCAGGCTGGGGCAGCATCACAACAGTATGCATCACATTCAAAACTAACTGCATTACTGAAGTAAATGTTCACCTCCAGAAGTTGCATGACAAAGATTCTCCATTTTTTTGTTATTTCATGATTCAAGCAATTATATCAGTCCTCACTACCCACACACCAACCAATATCATACAATCTTCATACTAAGACCTTATTATTATTATTATTGTTCTCAGTTTATCACGAATTCCACATCTCTTCATTTGCAAAGCTCTAGATTGAAAATGTGGTCTTCCAAGAGAGATGCAGTTTGTAGAACTTACACAAAAATATACCGTCTCCCATTATTAGCAACACCAGCCAAACCTGCAAAAGAGGCATGTGCAGTATCAAGTGCAGCCCTTGTTATCAAGTGATGCAGCCCTTAAACCCTACGCCCTTGTATCATGGCTTCAATAAATATTAACCTGGCATTCCTCATTTTATGCATTGATAACATCTGTATGAAATTCAGAAAGAAAGATGACAGCTGTAGCGGCTCCTATGATCTATCTTTGAGGAAAAGTGAAAAAGTTCATCTTAATGCTCTTACCATGATGATCCACCACGTCCCTTGAAGTACAAGTATGGCAGCCATGAAGTACGGCCAATACTCATGAAGTCGACCTGCGGCGGGGAGAAGACTTGGCTCAGGAGCCCTTTCTGGTAGAGTAGTTAGTAAGTAAGAGTAATAGGGTGTAAGGACAACGAGAGGTTATATGTCGGTGCAGCGCTTACCGCTTAAATCTAGGTCCAATTCCAGCATCCCTCTGTAGGATCCTAAGCCAACGATCAGCCCTGTGAAAATGCAGTAAACCACAGCTGTAGCTTGAAGCGACTGGAATATTCTGATGATGTAGCTGTTTGATGATCCCTGTCCCTGAACGTTTAAAATCTGAATCACAGCTCCTGTGTTGTTGTATGCCAGTGCTGTATAGTGTACCCTGTGCAAAATAAAGCTTTGATTATGAGGGCTGAAAGGATGACTCATGTGAAACACGTAAGCTGCATCAAACAACAGTTTGAACATCTAATTCTGCAGAGCCCAAGCCTGCTACAGGGATGTTAAAAGCGACTCTGGTATGGTCTCAGAGCCACTCACCATAGTCCAACCCCAATACACATAAAAATCACAGCACCCAAGGGAATGAAAGGAAGGTACCAGTAGCTCTTCTTCACCCTGGAGAAATGTTGTGGGAAATCTTTGACCAAACTTGTGGAACAGTATTTGTACCAAGAGAGCTCTACCTGGTCGGAAATGGAGCGCTAGGAGGTCGCATCCAGCCCCGTGATTATATAATGTCAATTCTTTAACCTTCTACCCACGTAGGCCTCTTTGAAGGATGTAGCTTAAGTCTACGCACTATACACTGTTTTTATGATTTCTGCAACGTCGCTCTGTTGTTCAGTTAACGCACTCCGAATTCCAAGAAGCATTCCACACTTCACATTTTGTTTCATACCTCATCTTAATTCGATCTTGACAGGGAATACTTAAGATAATTAAACCATGATCAAGGGAATGCAGGAGCTAAGTTTGATGTTATGATAAATATTCTTACAATTTGTTCCTCAAATGAGCCACTTCTCCTACCGCTCGGGAATTGTTAAGTTCCTCTTGACAACATGATTTTTTTTGAAAAATTAGAAGCCTTGCGCATGGAGTATGCTCCAGCACGTGGCTGTCCTCCCATGATAAAGACTCTACCCCAGAGCTGTGAACTCTGTCTTGATTGATAAACTGTAGATGGCGTTGCAGTTCAGTCTTGAACATGATCTCCAGCTCAGACATGTATGAGTCCCCAAACAAGAGTTTTCTTGCATGCCAAGGCCCACCATATGTCATGACCTGAATTTGAAAAGGCAAACGTAATTTTGATTCACAATGCCTGACTGTTTTCGACAAGCATTATCAATGCCACAATATTCATGCATGTCATCAATGTACCAACAGGAGGTATATGATTAAGTTCAAAAATTTACTGCATGGAAGGCCTTTAGCAGCAATCATGCCCAACCACTTTTTGTACTACGTTGAACAGCTGTGCTTCCTCCATACCTTCCAGAATGTATCCACACTGGGCCAGGTCATTCTGTGTTGAATCAGACAATCCTCCATGAGCACCACATCTTTCAACTCACAGGCCGCACTTGTTAAGCCCCTTTCCCACTCTTCAAGCTGTAGTGGACTATCAAGTACACCTCTTTCTTCTGCTTTCATATCTGCAGATTTTTCTTCCTGAGTGTAATCTACACGATCAATCATTCCTGACGTAGAACCAAGCCCTTTTCCAGCTTCACTTTGAGACACAGGCAGGCTCACAGATCTGCAATTGGGAGAGGAACTAGTCCTTGTGGCCTGCTGGATATTCTGCTGCTTTTCTTTTAGCTTCTTCACAGCTTCATCATAGGCCTTCCAAGGTCCAAGAGTCTCACATTGAGAGGGCCACATCAAGACGACTGCAACACCCCCGGAAGCTAGGCATTCCAACCATGATTTTAAGGCCTGCTTATGACACGAGTACACGATGACTCATACTGATGGAGTAAATTGAAAGTGTGGATTGTCACTAAATGTGACAACCTTGTCATTGCTTTTTGTTTCACACACAAAGTAATTAACAGAAAAAGTACATCCACAATAACAGGCCGTATCTGGCGTATCATGCATCTGACGTTATGTTAGGCGTGGTGTAAAGTATTTAAATTCTTCTTGGAGATGGATGGGCTTGAGCCTAGGTACATCACAGAAGGAGCCTATTTTTTACCTACATACTCGCCCCAAACAATTTCTTGACTGTTGTGGAACTAGATCTCGCACTGACAATGGAAAGATCCATAACCCCCGAGTAATAATTGGCCCTAGTTGAACTTGAGAGAGATATTTTGAATTCACTGAATTCCTAAACCAACCTGTGAAGTAGCTACCCCGCTTGTAGGCATTTCAAACCTTTACCTGTGGGGCTTTTGCACCCAGTTGCTGCAGACCAAAGGAGGAGAACACCACTGCTGCACTTCCAGAGTAAAGATTGTGTAGAGAGGTTGCATCTCCGATAATGGCCTTCATGTTTCTGCCAGCAGCCATGTCACCCTGAACCTGGCTTGGATTTTGAATTTTACAAGGGCTGCACTCCTTGGTGTTTTCAAGACCAGCCTTGAGGGCGCTTTGCTCGTCCTCTCCTCCCCTTAGAAGCCTAGGTACTCTTAGGTACTCCGCCTCCGTCTGGTCAACAGACCATACTCCTTCTCCCTTCTGGACCCTCAGATTATGCCTGTTCTGTGTATGTTGATATATGACTCTTGAAGCCTCCTCTACCATGCCCTCTGACAAATCAATCCCAAGCACATCATAACGGGCCCCTAACTCTTCCCACAACAGAGGGAGTTCCAAACCTAAAATGAATTTGAAGGAAACAATATATGGTGGCTTCTTTGGTTTAGGGTTTAGGATGTGAGCAGCTTAGGAGTTACTCTGTCATGTAACTTAGCTGTTACTTTAGCATGCATGCCTCTGAGCCTGGGGTGATTCACACCTGGGCCACAACATGGCACCAGGATCATGCCTTCTGCAGGTAGTAATGTGATGAATGATCGCATTCTAATGACTCCTTCTAATATCCAAGGCATGAAGCGTGGTGCAAGCTCCCTGTTAGGAAAAGAAGCTACTCATGAATGGTTCTCCGAGTTAAGGCTTGTCCTCAGTGCAAAGTGGATGATTTCTCAAACAATCACATCAGGTATGAAAAAGCCTGAAAGATTTTCACGTTTGTTGAGTCTAATGCCTACATCATTTCTAGGCAACGCACTTGGTATAAAGCTCTGCGGCAGCATCCCAAGACCTAGCCAGTATATCATTCATCGCACGGTTGGAGTAATGATCAATCCCCTTCTGTTTGCGACACATCGCGAGGGTAAGGGTTTCTGCTTCGGCGTCTTGAACTCATAACTAGTAGCAGAGAGAGAGAGATACAGTGTTATTATGTTTCTTACTCAAGATTTTAGATTTCTAAGAATCAGAAATAGGACAACTTCAAGAACCAAAACTTGTTCACTGACCCAGCGAGCCCTCTCCTCTTCTCACAATATCCCTGGTAGTAAGGGGGAATTCACCTACCTCAAACTTCAACTTCCACCTGCTGAGAATACACGAGTGAAAAAGGTAGGCTCAACAAACAAATTCACTCAGTCCATGTCCCATGTCCTAGAATGGTAAATTAAACCATAGCAACAAACAGTGTGGAGAGAAGGCAGTACAATCTGCAATACAAGCTTTCCAATTTCCATAGGCTACATTTGTTAAGAGCAGCCCTTCAGTCAAGCTCTGCCCTCCAGATCGTTACCCAGAGTTTGCACTCATTGGCCGCTCTAATGTGGGAAAGTCTTCCTTGATCAACTGCCTCACTGAGCACAATGGCCTCGCAAAGGTCTCAAAAGAACCCGGTGTGAGGGATGCGAAAAGAAGTGTATTTTTTATTAAGTCCAGTCAGGAAGTGAATTAGCGTATAATATGTAGAGCAAATTTATTTACGATGTCACGTACAACAAATTAGACATGAAAAATGTCACCACGCCATATAATATGCAGGAATGACTAAGCTGATCAATCACTATTTGATCAATGACACCTGGTGCATCGTAGACCTCCCAGGTTATGGGTGAGACTGTTGAAACGTCATTTGTACTTAATGCGTAGACACTAGTGACACTGACTGCTTGTCTACTGCTTGTCTACCTAGGCAACAATAATGCATGATGAGGGCAAACATGTAGGGATTCACAAAAGAATGATTTGGCCATGTAGGCAGTCCCATGCGTAGCTGCTCAGTTTTATGAGATTATCTCAGGCAGGTGCTTATGAATCAAGTTCCCTGGTTGAACATCAGCACGAACTGCCATGTTCACACAGCTGCTTGATGCACATTTGTTCATACAGGATTTTGTACTCTGCTCTTGTAGATTTGCCAAGACAGCTGGAAAAGAAGCTAGAGACAGTTGGATAAAGTTCACGAAGGATTTCTTCATCTCCAGGTAAGCATTGCTGTCGTTCTCTCCAGGATTGTATGAAGCAGTTCGCTCCCAAAACTACTCAGAGCCTCACACTTTAGTATGGGTTGTCTTTGCATTGCAGCCTTTCTAATGGTCGCCTTTAAAGATCTACACTAGTTCAAATGCTAAACAGGTCCACAACAAAAATCATTTCTGATATGCCTTTTCTAAGAGTTTTAACATCAGATTAGAGATTTTCATCTTTCTTCATCTTCCTTCATCTTCCTTTATGGTGATTGTCACAGTTTTGAGTTTTGACATGTCGAATTTTACTTCTCGTAAAATGTGCTCTTCACTGGAATCACTACTGTTCATGTCAAACAGGGATAATCTCGTTCATGTGCTACTGTTGGTGGATGCCTCCACGCCTCCACAACAGCTTGACATGGAGTGTGCTAATTGGTTGGCTGAATGCGAGGTCCCATTTGCATTTGTGTTCACAAAAATTGATTCAAACAAGAAAGAGGGGCCCACCTGTTCAAAGTAAGCTGTGCTTATGCTTTAAGAACATTCCCAAGCATTCTGCAAGGTTCTACTTCTGTCAATCACTCAAGCTGACCTTATTGCTGCCCAGAAATATACGCGCCTTCAAACAGATGTTGGCTAAGGATTGGGAAGAGCTGCCGTGGTGTTTTGAGACAAGCTCCAAAACTGGAAGTGGGAAATCTGAGCTATTAGGTTATCTAGCTAGCTTGAGAGCCCTTCATTTGATGAATGCCTAGGCTGCATCACTCTAATTCGAAAGGCTGAGGAAGGCCTTTTGCTGGGTCCTCCCTGTATTTGTTTATAATGCTCATTATCGGGCTTGTCTGTCCTGCTTGCTAGTGCTGTTTCTGACTCATTCCTGCTTGAGAGAATGAGGGTGTGTGACCAAGCTTTTTCAGGTTGCAATCCTGCCGTTATCTTTCAGGTCAACCAAATTAACATTAATGGTACATGCATTGGTCCTTCCACTTTATGCTTTATTATTCATGTTCACACAGTCTCATTTAGGGGCCAGCATGTTCACACAGTCTCATATAGGGGCCAGCATGTTCAAAGTATTGAGATATGTAGTGGAGCTAGATAACTAGAATCCTGGCAGTGCATGGCACACGCTGGAGGTTCAACAACTGATGTAAGGTGCAATTAAGCCCATCCTTTTTTTAAATGTTCGGATGTTCTTGGTTTGATACCATGTTGCGTACTTCAAAAAAAACGAAGGAGCTGCAATGGAGAGTAGCTACAGGCTGACTTAGCGCAAGGGTGCCATCTTTCAGTACTACTTCTGCACTAGTGTTTCCAATGCAGAGTACATTGGAAATGTGGTCAGATTGTTAGCAAGTTTAACACATTTGCAACATAAAGACAGAATGTTACCTTATGTGGCTGCTGAGTGGCATGCATGTTATTAGAGTTGTCTTGTTTAATGGATCTTTAGATTCTCACGGATGTGTAGCAGGTGTATCAATTCACTGTGTCAATTGTAAAGCAGCTACAACTGCTGTAGATAATAACTATATTTTACACTATTACCGTTGTTACAGCTCATTTCTCATTGAAAGGAATCTCATGTTTGCTTTGCAAACTTGGGAAAGCAAGACGAGACAACCCATTGACCAAGCATCGACAAGATTCTGAACTCAACAATGCAACCGTCTTTCAACTTCTCAGGGTCCAGCCAGTTATCAAGAGTGCGAGATACTCGTAAAACATTGGAGAAGTTCCTGGGACTAATGCATCCGCTCAGCCCTACTCTCATTATCAGTCAAGGACAAGAGTATAACTGCTTGTAACTGCTTAAAACCAGCTTTGTCAGCTTCAAAAAGGCTTACTCTGGACTAAATTTTAAGCAAGACCTGATATGAAGTGATAGCAAATAGCCACAAATGTTTACTTGCACAGAGGGCCATATACTGGCTCATCACATCCTTAACTCTGTTGGGAACCTTCCAAGGCCAGTTATGTCCATCAAGAGGAAGATGCACCTTTGCTCCTGATGATAAGCGTATCACTCCTGAGGCACAACAGGTGCACCTTGCTCTGTGCTGTTAGCAGCAGGGGCTGCACCTGATGAGGTTCCTGTCAACTTAGATCCACCTCGTCCTGTCCTGGCTGACTGCCCTGGCCCACCTCTGCCTCCTCGTCCCCTGCCCCTGCCCCCTGAGCCATGACGCCCTCCTTCAGACGGTTGAGACTTAACACCATCAGCAGTCATAGCAGCAGTTGAAGCATTTGCCTCGCTGTTAACAGTTATCAAAGATGCTGCTGGGGGGGTTGAGGTCATGCCGGATGCTGCAGCAGCAGCAGCAGCTGCCGCAGCAGCCACTGCTGCAGCTGCAGTAGTGCTCCTTCCTGCACCACGTCCATTCCTGCCAGAGAAGCCACGTCCTGTACCCCCAGCTTCCCTAGGCACACTTTCATTACCCTTCTCCACATCACTGGCTCCTTTGCCACCACGACCACGTCCTCCTCTGCCACGACCACCAGCATTCCTTTCCCCATTCCCAGAGACAGCGCCATTGGCAGCAACATGCGGCGGAGCCTGAGCTGCAGCAGCTGGAGGCTGGGAGGAGCGAGAGTTCGGCCTAGAGGAGGCTGGCTTGGCAGCAGGCTTGGAGTCAAAGATATCATCAGGGAGGTTGGCAAGAGCCGCATTAGTTGCTGCAGCTGGGGTGTTAGGATTAACACGCTGGTGTTGCTGAGCTTTGAGATGAGGATGGTGACCCTGGGGCGACGGCCTACCCGGTTGAGGAGGTACTGCTTGACTTCCCATTTGATTCCTGTTACTTGGCTGCTGCCCACCAGGAGCCGCAGAGAAGCCACCAGGCATCACTGGGAAAGCAGAGGGTCCAGCCATAGGGTTGGCAAATGCACGGGCAACCCCATTGGGTATGGCAGGGCCATTACTCAGAGGCTCCCCAGTAGGTGGGAAAGTGGGGACAGGGATGCCAAGGCCACTCAGAGGTTGTGGGGTTGTGGAGGGTGCGGTCATACCTACCAGGCTTGCCCCTGACCCCGTGCTCCAGTCCGGAGGTTTGTTGCTGGGTAGAAATGGCTGCTGCCCTGCTGCAGGCTGTACCATCCATGTGTTGTTGCCACTGCTTGCAGTAATGGCACCTCCAGCAGAGGTTGCAACACCAGGCGCACCCGAGGGATAGGGGCGCTGAGGTGGCGCAGGACCAGAGAAGCTTCCACCAAAAGACGAACCAAACAGAATTTGGGAACCAGGCTGAGCGAATGTTGCTGCTGCTGCTGCAGTAGCAGGATGATGGCCAGGCGCTCCTGCCCAAGATGCTGCAACAGGCCCTGGCACCCTCATCCCCGGCACTCCTTGTCCTGCTGCTCCGCGTCCTTGTACACCAGCTGGCCCAGCAGCACCCCCCTTGATAGGATCATTCCACATTGCAGCAAGTCCTGTGGGAGTAGCTCGAGGGGGCACAGGGGAAGCAAGGGCTCCAGCTCCAAATCCAAAAGGCCCTCCAACTAGGCGGTTGGGTTGATCACCAGAAGGTAGGGCTGGGGCAGCAAAGGCCTTCAGGTTGGATCCCAGCCTAGGCTGTACTGGGACAACATCTAGGGAAAGATCTGCAGGCAAAGCCAGAACACTGTTGTCTAGTGGTGGGCCAGGCTGTACTTGCTGCTGCTGCTGCACTCCACCCGCTGCAACCAGAGGGGCTCCTGGCACCTCAGTGGCAGGTGATGCTTGAGAGGCTGCAACCAGAGGGGCTCCTGGCACCTCAGTAGCAGGTGATGCTTGAGAGGCTGCTGGTCCCTGCCTTCCAGCCCTGCTGCCAGGCTGGTGCCTGTCGAACACCACCACAGGATCAGCAAGGGAGGGTCCACTGCTGCCTGGTCGAGCAGGAGGGTGAGAGGGGGCCAGCCAGCTGGCAGCTGAGGAAGCAGCACCTCCTGAGGATGCCGGGGTGGGTAGGCAGCTATCACCTGTGACCATGTGAGAGGTTGGGCCCCGCCCACGTCCTCTGCCCCCTCCTCGGCCTGAAGGGTGCACATTACCATGCTGATTACCATTCCATGAGGCAGCCTCTGATGAATCCATATCTTCACAGTCTGCCGCAGATTGAGGGCGAACACGGCCGCGGCCGCGGGCAGAGGTTGCGCCTCTGACACTGCTATTTGAACCTTCAGATGCAGCATTGGGGGCACCCTCCTCTCCACCTGGGTGACGTACACCACCTACTCCATTTGAAATGCGACCAACTCCGCGACCTCCCCGCCCCTCCCCCCTCCTACTACGTTCAGGCCGTACCATCGCAGGTGTAGTCTCTTGAACTCTCACACTGCATTCAGAGAACAGATTGATACATAACATGTGTTAATGTTCAAGAATTGAGCAGAGAAGTTACCACAGCACCACTGTTGGTATAGCATATTGTGTAACAAAAATTCAGCTACCAAACTTCCTAGAACTAGTTTTGCCCCACCTACAGCGCAACATTGAAGACTTGCAATACTTCACTTATAAACACATCTACTACAGGCAGCACTAAAGACTCGCAATACTTCACTTATAAACACATCTACTACAGGCAGACAAAGGGTCACATATCCTAATGATCAGCTTACCTGCTACCCTGATTAATGATCAGCTTACCTGCTACCCTGATTAGCTCCATTGTTATCTACAGGCGGCGAGTTTGCAGGGACTGGGTTGTGTAACTGCTGCAGCTGCTGCTGGGAGAGGTCTAGAGCAGGCTGCTGCTGCTGCTGCTGGGAGAGGTCTAGAGCAGGCTGCTGCTGCTGTCGTGGCGAGGCAGCGTGTGTCAGCAGCACTGGAGTGATGCCATCGGCTGTAGTCAGACATCATCAGTATGCAAAACTCAGGACAAAAGATTGCACACATACCGGTGCAGGGTAAATAAACAAAACTCAAAATGCTTCAAGACATTTTTACAACATGACAGTGGTTAACGTCTGACTGGACTTTTTACATCACTAAGCTTCCAAGCACAGGTGACCATGCAGTGACATAGCAGATGACACCAGCACCATGTCAATGAATCTGCCTTTCAATGAATTTGAAGCCCCAGGCAGGTGACTCACCAGGTCTCCATAACTTGGGCTTGATACTCTCAGGCTCTTGGTGTCCTAAGCCCCGGAGTGCTGGTGATGCCCTACTTAGCTCCTCTAACAACCCATCATCAAAGGATCCAAAAAGAGCTCCTGAAGTGGACTGAGCAGATGCCTCAATGGATGCAGAACCTTGTGGCGGTGCATGCTGCAACAACACTGGAGGCTGCTGTTGCTGTTGGGTAAAGGAGTTATGTTGCTGTTGGGTAAAGGAGTTATGTTGCTGAGGGTGAATGTGCACTTGTGCCGACTTGGGTTGTTGCAATGGATGACTGGGAGGACGAGTGTCATGACCTGGCTGTGATGGGTGTTGTAAGATCTGAGGTGCAACAGTCCGAGGAGGGGGAGGGGGAGGGGGAGGCTGCGTCACTAGCTTGGGATCCAGGCCTGTTGCTGGCCCATTAGAGGACTTACTAGGTGCTGAGCTTGACACAGGATGCTGGACAGGGACATCTGAAGTCAAAAGATCAAGAGATGAAAAGACAGGTTCTACATTAACATTTTGTAGAACCAAGATAACCAAATGACCAACTTATAGCAACGTGTATAAGCTCTCCTGGACTCACCATCCTGATTTCCTAATCCAAGGCTATCGTCATCCCAAGCCAAATCCTGCAGTCAGAGAACAATTCTTTCCCTATCCATTCAACACATCATTTGAAGAAGGAAATTCATCCCTAGGATACATTGAACATTATGCGTTGCTTATTTCTACATTTAATGGTCAGTACCTCATTTCTCGTCAATTTCTTCCATGGGCCAGCCGGAGGCTTCACCACCCAGGATGATTCTGATTCTGCTTCTCCAGGTGCCCCCTTCCTGGAGGCCATCTGCTGCTCCAATTGCTTCAACTTCTCACCAGCTCTCTCTCTGCGACGCCTCTCCTCCTCATCCTCAGCTAAATCACGGATGACTTGGCGAGCTTTTACAGGCCTCTGAAAAGCGGTACAATCAGAAGGTACAATGACCACAACCATGCAATCCAAGGAGTAATGAGTAGGGAAGCAAGCATTACAAATTTGAATCTACATTGCTTCATGTAGAGACTACTTAAACAAACATGTTCCCTAGCTTCTTACTGGTCCATGTTCACTATCACTGGCAGCTGAGCTCTCCCCTTGTGAGGGGGCTGCATCCCCGGAGTCCGTTAGGGTCATGCTGCGTTTCTCAGCTACAGAGTCACTTCTCTCAGCATTCTTACGCTGTTACAAAAAGATGAGGAGGTCACATCCTAGTTAGACACAACACTGTTGATTCAGGGCATGGACTTCAATCAGATGTTGAAACTAGGTCGCAACTTCATACCACAGCCATGTCGTCCTGAACCTCACCCTTTCAAGATCTGCAGCTACACGCCTGAGTTCAGCTTGAAAAGCTCTGCGCTCAGGATCGTCTTCGTCATCCACATTTTCCATCTGAGACCCTCTAGGAGGAGGGGGCGGGGGGAGGAGTCCCCTATCATCATAGAGATCATTGTTTCCAGAATGATATCCACCATCAATTCCATGAGTACCTGGACGCCGAGGGGGTGGAGGAGGAGGGGGAGGGAGCTGATCACCAAAGCTTCCGCGTCTGTGTCCAAAAAGGGAAGGCGAGTACCCTTGATCATAGCCTCCCCCTAAAGCACTGTATCCACCTTTACCTCTCCCTTCCCTCGCATCATCATCGTAAACTGTACGGCTCTGACCAAAACTGCCATCGTATTCATAACGACGGTCTCCACTAGGATAGTCCCAGCCCCCGACGGGACGATCGCCAACAAATCTCTCATCATCGAACTTGTCTCCCTTGTTGCTCCTATAAAAGCGAGCAAGATGACTGAGTTTCGATTTATGAAACAAGGCATACAGGAGTCTTGTAAGCTCACCAGTCTGGAGCCCGCCATGCACCAGAGCCTGCTCTCTCATCATCAGCCCAACGCGCGTCCTGCATGCAGACAAACATGTGATATCTACTTTGCGATGAAAATGCATACCTCTTTCATACCTCATGATCATGGACAGTCTTTCCTTGACGTGCAAAGCCAGCAGCTTCGGCTTTCAAACTTGCTGCTAAGCTGGGATATTCTTCTGGATTCAACAATCGATCTGAGAGGCCTCTGAAGGTGGGTACCGAAGAGGTTGCGGCAACAGGAGGCTGCCAAGGTCCTGCAGATTGCGATGCCTTTTGAGGTTGCGATGTGGCCCATGTTGAAGACGATGTTAATGATGGCGTCGTCTCTGGTGGCACGTCTTCTGGTTTGGTCCATGTCCCAGATCCACTACTGGCAGGGACGAGCTGTGTGCTTGGATCGTTTCCAGCATGCTCCTAAGGAAAATGATAAATATAAAGCTTGTCCAGTACTTTGAAAGAGAGAAAAACACACCTTCTTGATCGAGGGGAGGTTCACTGGCTTTGGAACAGATAGCTTAGACCCAGTTGCGGCCCTAGGACGCTGCATGCAAATGAAAAGTTAAAGTGAAAGTTTTTGATTGCAACTGAAGGGAAATGGCCGCCACGATCTTAAAAGACCCAGCTCGATTTCCCTGTAAGTTGCATTTCTAGGAGTACACCTGCCTTGCTAAGCACTAGCAATCCTCCTTTAGTTAGAGTAGACGCTCCTTGTGCCAAGCCTGAGCCGGTGGCCCCAACTCCTAGGCCACTCTTTGATGTTAAAGATGCATTCAAGTTGAGATTGGCATATTTAGCCTGACTATTTTTCTGTTGTGGAAGAGACATGCCGTCCGTCACGAGTCATGAAGAGCGTGTGAATGAGCTAGGTCTCTCGTCCTCACTCTTGCTAAATAGAGGTTCAAACTAATGAGCACAGACAAGATTATATAGAGATCACTCTCTTGTTTAGAATGTTTTTGAGACCGTACGTATTTCGACGTACACAGCTCCAGCCCTTTCCTCTGCTCTTAGCTACATTAGCTCGTTTGTTTATCTTGAAGCTTCTTAGAAAATATTTTCGCTGAAACAGCAACATCATCTACTATAGAAATTTTCGTTAGACAACCTGTAACAGAGGAGCAGATGTAATTTTGTAATACTAAAGCTAAAATGCGCATCTTCAACTCCGGTTGTTTTGTAGTATACAACGTTGCATCTGCATGCTTGATTTTTAAAGAACACAATCCACTTAAGAAGAGTTCCATTGTTTTAATATGAAATCTTCTCAGTATTTGCAGATCCATTGACCCTATGCATGAACTTCCTACTCTTTGTTTAACAGTAGGTATTATGTTATCAATACTTAGAATGTGTTAAGCCATCTTTAACAGCATATCTGAGAATCACATGTGGGCCATTATACTGCATTTAATCCTTAACTAGAACATTACAGAGGAATATGCCTGCAGAACATGGTGTATTCCCTTCCATATTACCAGCAATGTTGTGTCAGAAGGTTAAACTCATGTTCACATGTGTGACATGTGAACACAGCTTTGATAAACACGACTTCATAACTAAATAGGGAACATTGAATCAAGTTCGAGAAACGAAGTAAAATTATGAAGATATTTGTGAAACATTAAGAATGCTAACGCTTAAGAATGCAGAATAAAGTGATATATTCTCAGAGGAAAGGATTAGCAACAAGCAATGCATTGACACTGGCATCGACAATACGAGGATGATCCTGTACAAGCGTTGGTACACGTCAACCCTGACCTTGAACGCCTTGACCTGCTAGAATTTGACTTTTCGCTATAAATTATCCGATTATTGGTAATTTTTTGACTGTCTGTGTGCATTAGAGTCGGCGCCTGCAACCTGAGTTTTGGATGATCGTGACCGCAAAACCAGCTGTAAGTAGGCGTGACTCATGTCCTGGCTGCTATTTAGCTCTTTTTTTTAATAATTAAAGCGTTTAATTTTCTGCTTTGCTCAGGTTGACTACCCCACATACAGCCAGTAAGAGCTGTTTGGCAAACCATAAGGCTCGAGAGACATCTAAGTGGGATTTCAGGTATTATTTGCTGATCTATCTGTCCTTTTCGAACCTCAGCCACACTTCAGTTCCTCTCTATTGCGACTCGGTCAAATGTCTTCAAAGCTATTTGGTTATTAAAACATTTTGATTTAGTCTGTCTCATCAACTCAGGGCCAGTTTTTTCTGGTCCCTTGTAAGGCTTATTTGCAACAATGGAAACTATTGAAGAGACGAAACCAGTCTTTAACGGGGACATTATCAACGGATCTTTTCTACCTCCTGTTCCATCTGAAATGGCTGCCTACGAGCCAGCGTTAGACGACATCGATAAGAAACGTAAGAGAGAGGATGAAGACCTGGAGACTGGCGATGAAAAAAAGGACTTGTCAGGTCTTATTCAGGAGGCTCCAGCTGCCCCCCCTCCTGTACCCAGAATTCCAAAGCCAGTGCTCCCCCCCAAGCCACATGCATTCGAGCATTCCTCCCTATGGACTCCTATTGATGTCACAGCCTCCCGAAGCCGTCGCAGTGCAGTCAAAGTAAGACCCACAAGACACTTAGATGTCCTGTTATCATGCTCTGACGGAGACATGCCAGAGCTGAGGCGACACCGTGGAACTGCCTTTGTGTTTCGTGATGAGGTACGTACTCGCATTGCAGCCCCCTCTCAATCTAAAGAACAGCAGCAGGCTGCATTGGAGGCCCGAATGAAGCAGCAGGCTGCTAGGCAAGCAGCAGAGCAAGCACGTGCTGCCCAAGCTGCAGCCTCTCGAACCCATGGTTACTCCACCAGAGTACGCAATGCCACAAAGAATTTCAAGGAGCTGTACCCTGACTTGCTGGCCGATGATGATGACGAAGCAGATGAGGATGAGAAGATTGATAAGGATGATGAGAGTGAGGAGGAAAGCAGCAGTGACGAGGAGGAGGAGGACAGCGAGGACAGCGAGGTGGGTCGTGCTCGACGGGCACGTAAGCCAGCTGTCAACCACCATCGTCCCTCGCACCAGGTGCATCACCATCACCAACAGCAGCACCAACAGCAGCAGGTGAGATTTTGACATTCACATGTGTGTGCGTGTGTTTGTTGACAGACTTTTTGAATCCATTTTGCCAACTATCAAAGACCATTTGTTGACCAACTTGACTAAGTCTTTCAATACCTGATGCAGAGGGGTCATGGAGGTCAGCAGTCAAATGCTCAATTCCAGCAGCAGCGTGCGCAACGTGGGGGAGAAGGAGCTTATGGAGGGTACCCTGCAGGGGGTGCAGGTGCAGCCAATACAATGCAACAAGCAGCTGTGATGCAGCGCAATGCTCAGCTGCAACAGGTTAGTGCAGTAGCACGCTCATTTAATGAAGACTCTAACGGCTTGACTCGTATCATGCAATGTAGTCATAGGTTTTCTTCCAATAATCATTTCTGAGTTGAGGTTTTGGACTCATTCTAAAACTTTAGAATTCTGACAGAATTGCTACATTAATGTAGCTTCAAGTGAAGGTACTGCTCACTACTGTGTCCTGTGGTGTTGACCTGGAGACTTTGAGATCACTATCTCTTGTGTATTTGTAGTTCATGGCCATGCTCAGTCCTCAAGAGCAACAGATGGTAATGAACATTCCGCCACAACAGCGCCCTCAGGCTGTGGTGGCCCTGGTTCAGCAGAAGCAGGCACAGAATGCTCGTCAGCAGCAGGCGCAGCAGCAGCAAAGGTTTGGAGGGGCTGCTGGGGGACTTGACTCTTTGGGATTCGTTCCAAGTGGTGGTGCAGGTGCTATGTACAATAACAACATGCGCCCAGGTGCTCCTCAGCAGCAGCAAGGACTTGGACTGCAGCTGCCTGGTATGTTAGGTCAGCAACAGCAGCCACAACCTCAGCAGCACAGCATTAACCCTTTTACTGGGGGTGGCACAAATCCACAGTATCGTTTCTGATTTCTGAAGCATGTGTCTTTCACTTACAAGCTGGAAGTAGTTTACTATTGAAAAATCCTGAATATGTATTGGCGCTGCTGCTTTATGAAGAGTTGAGTCTTCGGTAGTCTGAATTGTCATGAAATTAACAGAATGCAGAAGTCAAATGCCGTTTTCTTATATATATAATATATATAATATAACGTACAAAGGATACCACGCCGTTCCTCTGTGTCGGACACAAAGCAATACCCAAAACCTTGTGATCATTGTGACCGAGATAGACAACCAACGAACTATTCATGCTGTAAGTTAATTTGTCCACATGCTAAAAAGGGGCCAATGTTCTCCATTTTAAATAATCACGGCGTCAGTAGGTAGAATACTTCCATATTGCAATTGCAGCTGAAATGAAGCTGAAATATAAATTGTAAATAATGAGCTGCACATGAAGTGGGAGTTTAATCATGTGTGTACCTTACATTTGGGCGGTTTCTTTGCCTATGCTGTGGTTTCTTGTTCCCATTTCTTATGCTGTGGTTCTTATGCTGGGATGCGCGGCGGTGTCTTATAGCCTATTCTCATTTCTTTTTCTGTTTGAAATCTGTGAGCCTAAGCATTATGTCTTATAGCGTATTCTGCTTCTTCAAACGTTGAATGGTGGCGTTTGGTGACTTCGAAAACGAGGATGCCTACTTTTCTAGTGTTTCACACTTCTACTACCTTGTAACTAGGCGAGTCTTGAGGTTTCAGGCGCCAGGATGATAACAGGAAAAATGATCGTTGTTACGGGTGGTAGCAGGTAGGCACCTACTCTTTCGACACTCATTCTGAGAAGTTTCCAGCCTGCACTGTCAATGTCGTAGAGGTGTTGGATTTGGTCTAGTGCAACAGTTTTTGCGTCGCGATAACGTTGTAATTGCAACAACACGAGACACAACGAGAGCGCATGAACTACAAAAGCTGGCAGAGACAGCAGGGGGAAAACTTATAGTTCATGAACTTGACACGTCAGAGGTCAGCAGCATAAAGCATTGGAGCAATGACTTGAAGGAAGATGTTCCCCATGTTGATGTGAGTCCAAGGAAGAGTCATATCTTAATTTTTTGACCCTTTGATTTGACTGGATGGTGAAAGATAAAGCTTATATGATCAGGTACTCATAAACAATGCTGGTGTATTTGGGCGAAGATTAGGGTTCCTAGAGCTGGAAGCTGAGGACTTCCTGAAAACATTCACTACAAATACAGTGAGCGGCTCTGTGCTTGCACAGACACACACGAAACTGATGACATTCTGTTGTGATTGCTTCCACACTTCTTAAAGTGCATTGTGGGCTCTCATTGACCACAAGATCTGAGGGTTTCTGCTCAACCCCGTGGCATACCCTACACACACCCAAAATGATTTACGTTCCTCGCACTTGCCTGATAATAAAACACTCCATTTTGACATACAGTCTCAATCATTCAGCTTAAAATCAGCTACATACTTCTATCACGCATCACAACGCACAGCTCACTTGACCCGCATCCATTTCATGATCAGGTTGGGCCCTTTCTGGTCAGCCAAGAACTTTATCGGCAGGGTTTGCTCGGTGGGGAGAGAGGACAATCCTTAGTAGTGAACATATCATCGGTTATGTCATCTCATGGGGATCAAGCAAAGGACAACTCTGGAGGGGGGGCTTATGCTTACAGGTTGTTAGGGAGGTTCTTCAAATGCTTTGAAACAATATGACTGATACAACAAGACAATCTATCGAAAAGGTAGAAGATGGAGCACTGAGGACTGAAAGTGGTCAAAGAGGACGTCGCAGATGAATGCATTACATATTAGTGGTGTTAAAAGTATCTGCTTGATTCAAAAATGCAGAATCATTTCTCATGGGTCATGTATATTGTAAGTGAAGTTTACTAACATGTTGAGGGCACTGGAAATACCAATTTAGAGACAAAGGTGGGGAAGAGAGAGATTTTTCTAGGTTAAGAGATTGAGGTGGAGGTGGAGGGACAAACATGCTGCTCATAGATGTGACTGAGAGTATTTTTCCTTTTAACGCTGAAGTTTGGGGTTTAAGAGCAATCTAAACATGATCAGTCAGGTTAAATCATGCTGAACTTGTTCAAGTTCTGCTATAGTCATGTGCAAGTTGTTTTCATGATGTTGGCCGAGAGTTCCCTGTGCTAAGTAAGTGCTCTGATCTTCAGCTGGCATGCAACTCTGACAGGGCGTCGAAGGCAGCGCTCAATATCATTAACAAGGCCATGGCTACTGATCTTCATCAGCATGGCATCACAAGTGTTCTTATACATCCTGGATATGTGGCAACTGACATGACTGGTGAGAATATAAGAGAACATGGTCAAGGCTGGTTTGTATTGCAAAAAGTTGATCTTGAGATAAGAACAATCTTCTATGGGATCCCCTGTTTAATTCAGACGGTTATTAGAGCAGTGTTTTCCGATCGTTCCATGTATGGTCAATGATGTGGTTATGGTTTTTCCTGTGGACCATAGACTACAAAGGACACATCTCAGTACAGGAGAGTACAGAAGGCATCATGGCTGTGCTTGAGAGTGGAAAAATGCTGAACGACCGATTTTTTTCATTCAGAGGAGAGGAGCTTCCTTGGTAGATAACAAATATCTTTCGCAATCTCAGATTCAACAATGTTCCTACACATTAATGAAGAGGTTACGTAATGTCCTGGTCCTGTGTGATGATGTTGACATTCAGATCCTATCACTTCACATGCATTTTGTAACAGTTGGGTTGTGCTCTTAATAGGCTCCCTTTGTTGTAGGAAGTGTTCATTCTCCAATTTTCACTTGAGCTAAATTTCTTTTGATGCACACCCTAGTCACAAAATATGTGAGAAAGCCAAAAATGTCTCAACATTATTCTAGGGCAGAAGTCACTTAACTGGTTTTCTTTGTTTGAGAGTTGCACTTCAAACCATAATTTTGTGTTCATCTAAAGGCTCTGCCTTGCAACTTAGGGAACTGCACAAATGTGGTCAATATGCCCAAAATTTCGTCAAATTCCTCACAATGAGATTTCCTCAAGTACGCCACAATTACAAACCTCAACAACAATGTCAGAGCCCACCAAACTATGTTGCTATAACATCAATGATGATACCGGACGAATTGTAAATTGAGAGCATGTCTCTGTACCAATCATCAAAACTCTGACCTACAAATGAAAGTAAAGACATCAACCTGTTACAAATATACCAACTTAAATCTGACACTGCCATCATTTGACCTAATGACAATCTGAATCATTCAAATTGCCTCACCTTCTGCGTAAGCTCTCTGAGGCATTTGCACCAGTTTCTTCAGGCTCGTCTTCCAGAGGGGTCTGGGGTGGAGGCAGAGGGCGCTGAGCTGTCTGCTGATGTTTCAGGATCGTCCAGTCAAAAACGTAGTCCCACTGATAACCTGGTCAGAAACCATGGGTACATGAGGAGGTAAATGAGTACGGGTGTGGAAACAATAGCTGATTAAATGTACATCATATCCAGGCCATTGAGCTGTTTAACAGAAAATTAGGAAACGCAGTTCACATGCACGAAAGTATTTCAGTAGCTTGTATGATGAGGGTTCTATTTAGTATTCAGCAAATGAATTCAATGATGATCTCCTGAGAAGAATGATGGGAAGGCCTAACAATCGAGAGTATTCTTGCATTTAAATGCAGGACTACCTCTAAACTTTTATCTGATATCACACCTTCTCTCGCAAATAGATCCCTGAACATCTTTCGAAGGTATGAGAAATCAGGCTTGTCATCAAAACGCAGAGATCGGCAGTACTGGAAGAACGTAACAAACTCCATGGGGTATCCTTTGCACAAAATCTGGATGCATCAAGAGAGCAGTAATGTTAATTGAGGCAATTATTGGTACACAATGTGCAGAGATTCCCAACCAATCAATCGCAATCAACAGGCACAACCAATCGCATATTTTCTGAGCACTTGCCAGTTCTCAGTTTAACTTTGACTGATCTGAGCGTACAGCAGACTTGCCTCTATTGGTGTGGACATCTTCTTCTCACTGATCTTCTCGTACTTCTGCCTCTTGGTGGCTGCCTTAAGCCCCTGCCAAGGCAAGCTTCCCCTCAGGAAATACATCATGACATAGCCTAGGGACTCCATGTCGTCTCTTCGGCTCTGTTCAATTCCCAAGTGCGTATTGATGGAGGCATAGCGGGCAGTACCAGTTAGGTTCTTGTTCTCTCTGTAAGGAATATGGATATGAGTTTTCGGATCTCTGTACTTCTTTGCAAGACCAAAATCAATGATGTGGACTTGATTCGCTTTCTTTGCAAGGCCCATTAGGAAGTTGTCAGGCTTGATGTCTCTGTGAATGAAGCTGCGAGAGTGGAGGAACTCCACACGGGATAACTGCAGCAAACATAGCAAGGTGTTAATGACAACATGATCAACAGCGCATGATTGCATTCTGTTCAGTAGTGTCAACACAGCTTGACCATGGACATTCACAGCCAGCTTACCAGTTGGTCAGCAAGCATGAGCACTGTCTTTAAACTGAACTTTCTGTTGCAGAAATTAAACAGATCCTCCAAGCTAGGACCAAGCAGGTCAATGACCATGACATTGTAATCCCCTTCAACTCCATACCACCTCACATTAGGAATGCCAACTGTGCAGGCGATGTTGTGAGGAAATAAGCTTTAGTCTGTTCAAGCTGCTCTGTCCTAAAAATTTAGACTCACCCCCTCCTTGTAAGATCTTGTAAAGTTTAGACTCATACATTAGCTGAGGATGGCGAGTTTTCACAGATTCCTGAGCAGAATGTGATCAGTTATCGGAACTTGTTGGGCCAACAAAAAATCATCAGATTCATACCAATTTAATTGCAACTTCCTCTCCAGTCTGTATGTTCGTCCCTGCAAAGAAATAGAGGCGAGAGAAGTATGGAAATTTTGAGAGGTTATAAGTACTCGCATTCAAAAGGAATATCAATCTCTTATGCAGAGGGCTCTCCAAACAGGAAATTCTCGGAACTTGCCAAGGTAGATGTCTCCAAAGCTCTACAAGGAAGAGAGGGATTTAATGGGAAATTTGTGGATATTTGGGTAAATCCTTCATGCGATAATGACAGAACCTTGATACGGTGAGAATACAAAGTCTTACGGCCTATGTTAAGAAAAATGACGCACTTACCCCTCCACCAATTTTTCTCCCAAGTCTATAGCGGCTTGCAATTCTGAGGATCAAAAGCACGTAATGGTTGAAATGGTCAGCCTCTCGAGAAGTAATTTATTCATTAATTTATGTACCTAATATCTAAAGCCATTATTTATCAGGCCTTTGGCCCTGAACAGTCAATTTCGGCTTATGCTGCTTGTTGTAAGAGAATGTGATCGCGTAAACATAAGTCAGGGACAGGGCGGATTCTTTATATCTGAGCTGTAAACCTTTAGGCTAACTACTCCCTAACGAGCAATAGCCAACGCTGTAAAATGTACTTCTGAAACCTAAGTACAAAAAGTCCTCTGAATTCGCTGACGCAATTATCACTGATTCTATTCTGTAAATTATTTTTCTTATCCACGCAAAATGCCAAAAGTCGATAGGAAAGAGGCGGCTTTGCCTTTGCAAGAGGTTGCTATGGACATTGAACAGGATATGCCCCCTAAACCGGTGTTCACACCTCTTTCTGGGAAAGAAGAGGTTCAGAAACTTCAGTTCAGAAGAATACCAGTTCCACAGCACCGCCTGACGCCTCTGAAAACAAGCTGGATGCAGCTGTATGAGCCCATCACAAAGAACTTAAAGCTGGACATGCGCATGAACTTAAAGACTAAGAAGGTAGCGGTCCTAAAATTGAAAATTTTGATGAAAATTTTGGCGCAGCTGCTGTCATGTCAAGGTTGTGTGTGCATAAAATGCAGGTTGAAGTGAAAACAACTGCTCAAACACCAAACCCTGACCTCCTTCAAAAGGCTGCAGATTTTGTGCATGCCTTTATACTGGGTGAGCTCTTCTGCTGCATATGTTGATTTTGTTTTCAGTACCTTGCATCAATACATTATCTATGCCTCCATACCATATAACCTCAGCATTAGCTTCGCATCAGGTTTTGAAATTCGAGATGCCATCGCCCTTCTAAGAATGGATGACCTGTATGTTGAAGGATTTGAGATAAAGGATGTCAAGGTGATGACAAATGAATGAACCTCCAAGTGGATGATGTTCAGGAGCTTCACGTTCAAGAGCAACCCTTAAAACCTCTTTATCATCAACTATATTTATCTTAGAGCGATTGTAAATATCCTTGCTTGGATGAGAGTCAATCCTGTGTGTGTCCTTTTGCCGGAAAGTGTTGTGTTCATCTATGCTTCATTCAGAGTGATCATCTAGCATCATTTTGTGTTCACAGACACTGAGAGGGGAGCACCTTGCAAGATGCATCGGAAGGTTGGCTGGAAAGGTGAGTGCACATTGTGAACAATTGTTAGAATGATGAGCTTCTATGGTGGAAGCTTATCGTATGAAAGTCTCATAAAGATTGGTAGGGAGCGAGAGTCTTCCTTCTCAATTATACCTTGTAAGGTGTTCCGATCTTGGAAAAATGCAAAAAAAATGGTTAGGGTTTAAAAATGTCTGCTGTTAGGTCTTTGATTCTGCCTTTACACTTTTTCATTACAGAGCGGCAAAACTAAGTTCACTATAGAGAATTCCACCAGGACTAGGATCGTCCTTGCAGATACAAGGATTCACATTCTGGGTAGCTTCCAGAACATTAGGGTAGCACGTGACGCCATCTGCAGGTGAGCTGTGGAGGAGCTTCTGAATGTTAAGAAAATATTCAAACACCTTTGAGGGCATGCACAATTCCTTAGTGACGTATCCCACTGAAACAATATGTTGGGAAGTGTTATTGTTGTTAATGCTGTGGTTGCCAAGTACAATCGAAATGACCTCTTTTTGTCTACAGCCTTATCCTTGGATCCCCAGCTGGGAAAGTCTACAGCAAGCTCCGATCAGTCTCGTCCAGGTTGAACGACAGCTGAAGAGCTCAGGATTAACTGCAGCAGAAGATAGCCATTGAGCAGGCCGTCAATAACATGCCATCTTTAATTATTTTATAAACTATGATATTAGTTGAACAGATCTGTACATATCACCAAGACCTTCTGTTAAAAAATGTTGCAAATTTATGCACTGTACCTGCCTTGCTTCCTTATGTTAACATATTAAGAAGTGAGTTACATCAGTATTGAGTTACATCATTCGTTGCAGGTAGATGCAATAGTGTCAATAAGGCAACAGTTTAAAAACGTCAGCATGTTAGTGCCGTCTAAAAGCCGGCCATGTCACAAGTCAGAGCTTCCAAGATCTCCTGAATCCTGCTAAGCTTTAAGTATGGGCTACTTATCCAGGTAGTTAGGTAGGCCGTCAGCATGCTTCTCAATACTGCGCCACCTCCCTCCCTTGTAGAAGGTGGCACAAGGGTATCAGTGCCAATTATGGCAGCAGTTGTAGAAGGTGGCACAAGGGTATCAGTGCCAATTATGGCAGCAGTTGTAGAAGGTGGCACAAGGGTATCAGTGCCAATTTTGTAGGCTGAAAGTTTCAAGTGAATCTCTGATTCGTTCTGGAATACGGTCTCTAGCATAGGAGCCTGAACAGCTACTAAAGCTGCCTGCGCTGTAAAAGCAGCTACGCTGTTAGATGTTGCAGCCTTGTTGCTTGGTTCTAGAGCCATGCATAAGCTGCTCCTAACACTTGCCTCCTGAGTCATCATCACCACCACCTCCCACAGCAACTCCCAGAAGCGCACCATAGAAATGGATGCAAATACTGGCACCATCATGACCTGCCTCAAGTCCTTATCTGGCACCATCATGACCTGCCTCAAGTCCTTATCTGGCACCATCATGACCTGCCTCAAGTCCTTATCTGGCACCATCATGACCTGCCTCAAGTCCTTATCTGGCACCATCATGACCTGCCTCAAGTCCTTATCTGGCCGGTCAAAACTGATCTGATGTTGATTCGGTGGCCTCTGGTCCCCACTGGATGAAGACGCCATTACTGAGCAGAGAACTTGATGTTCGTTTTTGGAAGACAGGCCTTCTGTCATTTGCTCCCTTGTGACTTGACCCTCCCCACTTACCCTCGGGATTTCTTTTGGTACAAGCTGACAAGCTGCTCTCTCATCCGTTAGACCTTCAGGCAGCAAGCCGGGTTGCAGAGTTTTAAGAGCATGACAGGCACCTGCGGCACTCTAAGAACAAAAGACCCAATTTATGACCCCCATAAAGCTCAGCTAAGAAACGAACCTAGATAGCTCAAGTGAAATTTTAAAATTAGTCTTATACGCCTCCTTTAAAGTACTAATTTATTTCTGCTTGACACAGTCGCTCATAATCAGCCAGCTGCAATTATGTACCTGCACTGCAGCCTCAATCTCCATACATGATGCAAAGAGATGTCTCCATTGTGTCACAAGTTGAGGCCCCAGCTTGGAACCAGCTTGGGCTCGTAAGCCCTCCATACTCTCAAGCTCAGCCAAAGGCATGGAAGGAAGCTGCTCCTGAACAGTATGCAATGCAGGGTGCATTGAGAAGATCGCACATTGCTCTCTAATCCACAAGTTCTGATAACATCGCAAGGGTTTCTTTGGATAGCAGTGATCATTACAAGATTACATCAAGAGAATGGGCAAACAGATCAGGACTCTGGACAAACTTGTTTCAAATCACAACGCAAGAGTGGAAGTCCATGCTTTGTCCACTTATGAATTATGATGACCAGGTTGCAATGCATCAAGCTGCACACACTGGCAGTTATCTTGACTTGGAAAGAAGATTGAAGGTAAGTGGTGATTTGCAAAGGAAAGGACCGCAAACTCAGAGACCCTTTATCTGGCAGAACAGACAGAGCACTCTTGAGAGGCTTGATGCAATTCACAAAGTTGGGAAAGGCAGTTCAAGTACCTAGAGAGGGATGAGCCTTCACGCAGCTACCAGCTCAGTGAAGGTGATAGGAGTCAGGCGAAAATACCACTTACCAATTCTTGCCTGTTGCCACCACTAGACTCTAAACTAGTATACAGGGCTGAAACTACTTAGGCAATACATTTGGCACTCAACACCACTTAGGCAATACATTTGGCACTCAACACTACTTAGGCAATACATTTGGCACTCAACACTACTAACACTCACAAGCAGTAACAGAGTATCTGCTACATCAGCGAGGTAGCGGTGCCCTTGATCCGAGGCTACTTGGAAGGACGACAGGCTGGCCTTTACAGTGGTGAGGGCTATCCTGCAACTCCTTCTAGCCATTCGCAGGAAGTCGGCAGTAGAGTTTTGTGACATGGTGCGAAGACTGACTTCTTGTTGCTTCTTACGCAATCCACAAAGAAGCTACACCAGAAGCAGGCCACAACATATGTAAGAGGCATGGCAACAAGCAATAACAATGATGATGATATATCTTTCTTGTTAGCTCTCTAGTTTGTACCTGGGAGTGCTGATGTCTTGGTGTGGCGTTGATGTGAGCAAAGTCAGGCGGAGGAGTTAATGCGTTTGGAGATGATATGGATTTCGTTGATCACTATCGGCAAGTGTGTTCCCCTGAAAAAATGCAGTCAAGGAACAATTCCATGTGAATCATGAATATGATGAGCTCCTTATTACACACAACACAGAACTCACACCTCTGAACCAGCAAGCGAGTCATTGTTATAAAACTAAACGAGGATCCTCCTTTCACTCATCATTTTAGCTGCAGGTTTTCAGATCTATGTCTCATGCTAAAAACCTTTTCACCTGCTGAACGTGACCAGAAGAGTTCCTTTCCCAGGCAGATGTACCGCTCCCAGGCAGAGCTCCCGCTTGGGTCCAAGCGAGTAAACACTACTGGCAGTACTGTGCACCACTTGTAGTCTCCGGCCTGGCAGCAGGATCCGTGAGTGAGAGGTTCTGTTGATTGCTTGCAATTCATCATGGGTTCTTAATCTTCCATCGTGTTGATATAGACACTTAACACACACTGAGTAGCAAGCACACTGGTGACTCGATGAGTGAAAAAGATTGAGTAGTTATTCCAATAACAACAAGGGTCCTGCCATCATTTGGTGTGGATAATATCAATGTCATCATAAGACACCTTATACAAAAATACAAAGATGACAGACACAGTGAATGTGATCGCAGAATAACAGGTTCCTCCTTGGTAAGTAAAATTTCCGTATACACACCCAGGAACTGGAATGCAGTTGGACCCTCCTCTACACTGTTGAATGTCTTGACTACTCTTGACACCTCCTCTGGGAGCTACTTCAAAGCATTTACATTATGATTATTAATGTAAGTGCTGCCTGCGCTAAGGCTATTGATCAAGGCCACAGAACACATGATAACTATGATCACAGTGACAATCCATGAGGGGTCGAGCAATCCTTCAGAACACAATGTGGAGACGTGAGAATACGTGGAGGGTATACATTGAATTTTAAAATGTGGTTTTCAGCTGGATGACCTCACTTGAACTAGGTTCGTGTTGAGGAGGGTGGACAAAGGTCCAATCACAGGCTTACAAACCCCTTGGACCTGGCATCCGTTTGAAATTATGATTATTGGAGCCTGCTGATTATGCTAAACAATCCTAGAGGTGTAAGCAGGCTTACTGTTAAAAACGCGTATCCCGTTAACACTCCACTTTGTACCAATGAATTTAAATCTTGGTTCCAGCTCATGTCCCTATCAACACGACAACGTGCAGACAGCGTAAGTCAGAGTGCTGCTCATCTTTAAGCATTTTAAACACAGGTCCTTCAGGTCCCAGGTCAGGGTTTATGGGGAAAACTGTTGTCAAAAATGCAGGTGATACATTATGGTTGATATCAGTGACGAGGAAGATTTTGTGGTTATTGCTTCGGATGAGTACGATGACAGAGCAGATGACACTGGCGACGTAGACAGAGAGCAGCCGAGCAAGGCCAGCACGCAAGATGATGAATGT
This sequence comes from Chlamydomonas eustigma, assembly GCA_002335675.1. Taxonomy (NCBI): domain Eukaryota; kingdom Viridiplantae; phylum Chlorophyta; class Chlorophyceae; order Chlamydomonadales; family Chlamydomonadaceae; genus Chlamydomonas; species Chlamydomonas eustigma. The sequence goes on along the minus strand of BEGY01000008.1, from coordinate 740,994 downwards.
GATAAATTTATTGATAACATACATAAAGATGGGGAAGAGGAGGATGGCAATAAGGATGATGTGGATAATGGACAGTCTTTAGAGATCAACCTACAGCTCGCACAGTCTAAAAAGAAAAAGAAGAAAAAGAAGAAAATTAAATCAACAGATGCTGCTGCAGGCATGGACAACACAAAAGAGATTGCAGACAAGTCCCTGACTACAACAGATGTCCCCGAGGGGAAGGTGCCATCAAGGGCCACAATACCAGCAGGTGTTATCCTTGTAGGAGATAGCAGAGAAATTGAGAGAGACATGGAAATGACACGCCTCATCCGTCAGCCTCGCTACTTTGATGATGTGACGTTGGACGTCAACCTGTCCGGACGATGTTTCAACTGTGGAAAAGTAGGCCATCGTGTCAGTGAATGCACATTTGCTGCCAGAGAGAAGCCATGCTACCTGTGCGCCCAATTCGGCCATGAGGCAAGGGCTTGCCCTGCAGGTTAGAATGCTCTGCTTGTAAAACAAGGTGCAGCAGCCTAAATTGACGCTCCGGTTTTTGCTAACTTCACACTCTGTACCAGAGTGGTTTCATCATCATATTAGGCATGTAGCTATGTCTTCTTTAGACTGGGTGCAATTAAAAGGCTTCTTTGACTGTTGCCAATATTTCAGCATTGTGAGAGTAATCACACTTGCTTTCAAATCACTCTTCTCAGCAGTTCATGATGCCTGGATCAGATCTCTTTGTTCATACTTTTGACCTTGCAGTGTCTCAATAGATAATGCCATCCTAAACCGAGGCTCTCTTTCAAATCAAAAAGGTTATAACTGTGCTACCATAATATCTTGACAACCTCTTTTACTGTATCTGGGTACCCTCCTCTGTTGTACCTCAGCATCATCCTCGTTTGTATCTGAACACTCTCCTTGATTATGTCCTCATATTTGTACTGCAGAGCTGTGCTTCAGATGTGGTAGACCAGGTCATAAGTCAAGGGACTGTCCAAATAGCTCAAAAGTCAGTTCATGGGAGATGGGGGTGGGACGCTGCTTGCGTTGTGCTAGCTCTAGTTGTGCATGTGCAAACAAAGCCGACTACTTCAGGTGCCTTGACATATCACTTCCTGCATTGCTTCACAAGGGAGGCATTTGCTTGAGCTCTTAAGTTTGTTGCCACCCTAAACCAGTGATAAATCACATGTTTCTTGGTCATCACGCAGACATTATGTCCTCCACTTATATAATTATAATTAATACATCGTTAATGTGGATGTTCATACCATCACCAGGTATGAGGGTGGCTGCACAGAGGATTTTTTGGCTTCGGACGTATCAAAATGTAAATGCTACGTGTGTGGCCGCTACGGCCATATATGCTGCACTAAGACTCCATCGGTGCGCTTACATCTCAGACTCATGCCTTAGCTACCCTTTATATTACACCTCAGACGACTCATGCCTTACCTACCCTTGATATCACACCTCAGACTCATGCCGTACCTACCCTTGATATTACACCTCATACTCATGCCTTACCTACCTTTGATATTACACCTCAGACTCTTTCTTTACCTGCCCTTGATATTACACCTCATACTCATGCCTTACCTGCCCTTGATATTACACCTCATACTCATGCCTTACCTGCCCTTGATATTACACCTCAGACTCTTGCCTTACCTACCCTTGATATTACACCTCATACTCATGCCGTACCTGCCCTTGATATTACACCTCAGACTCATGCCGTACCTGCCCTTGATATAACACGTCTGGCCAGCTTTTCAAGGCACTTTTAAATCATTGGACTGTAAGACCCTAGCTTCACAGGTTTGACAGTTCTGTGATTTCAGAGCTGCATAGTGATCTCTCCGAGCCTTCCCTAAAGGGCATGGTAGTTCATGAGCTTATCACAATCTTGTGCCCTACCTGCTGACATCCTCTCTTATTCACACACCCAACTTGCAGCTACCTGCTGGCATCCTCTCTTATTCACACACCCAACTTGCAGCTACCTGCTGACATCCTCTCTTATTCACACACCCAACTTGCAGCTACCTGCTGAAATCCTCTCTTATTCACACACCCAACTTGCAGCTACCCGCTCGTGTGTCATGCTTCTCTTGTGGCTCCGCCAAGCACTTGGGAGAGGCATGTCCCTCTGAGTTTCGAGCGCACTTGGCTGCGGAGCGGAGCGGAGACATGAGGGCAGCCCAGAGAGAACGAGAGGCTGAGATTGAGAGGGGCAATGCTGCTGCTGCAGCTTCAAGGTGTGGTTGTGCCCTTGGTTTTGAGGGAGCAGATGGCTTACAGAGCACAAGAGGCAAAGATTGTGATAATCAAAGATGGGGCCTCTTTGAGTTATGCCGTTGATGATGGGTACTGATGATCGCCCTGTACTGCCATTGATGATGGGTACTGATGATCGCCCTGTACTGCCATTGATGATGGGTATTGATGATCGCCCTGTACTGCCATTGATGATGGGTACTGATGATCGCCCTGTACTGCCATTGATGATGGATACTGATGATAACCCTGTACTGCCGTTGATGATGGGTACTGATGATCGCCCTGTACTGCCGTTGATGATGGGTACTGATGATCGCCCTGTACTGCCGTTGATGATGGGTACTAATGATCGCCTGTACTGCCATTGATGATGGGTACTAATGATCGCCCTGTACTGCCGTTGATGTTTGAACTGATGATCACCCTGTTCTGAGCTGATCCCTAGCAAGGATTGTATTCAGTCTGAGGACATGGATTGCAGCCAGCATTTAATGTAAATCTGACGTGATTGCAGCGGACAGCTTCGAATATGCATGTCGTGGAGAACTTGAAGTTGCTGATGTTGAAATAAGACTTTCTGTACATCTCATCGCAGAGTGGTTGGGAGACAACATGGGGGTGGTCAGCATTGGGGGCGTGGGAGATATAGTGACCAGTATGATGGCAGGCAGCAGCAGCAGTACCCTGACCATTCAAGGAGAGATGGAGAAGGCGCAGGCCATGCGTGCAGCTACCCTGGAAGTGTGGACAGGTAAACATGTGTGTGTGTGTGGTAGCTCATGTGGGGGACATAGCTCTCTACATACTCCTGCATATTTAAAGAAGCAGTATCCTCAACACGTGAGCACTGATTGGAACTACTGCAGAATTTTGTTTGATAACAAAAGCTGGAGTTTGGATAAGCGTGGGGTTCCCTCCTTGACTTGGGGCTGATTCACCAGGATGAAGAACACTGTCCTCATTATCCGCTCTTCAAATCCATCTCTACTGCCATCAGGGACTCGCACAAGCGACAGAGGATAGTCCACTCTGATGGAAGGATGAGTCATCAGGGCAGCTGGGGGAGAGCTAATGGTAGCTCTCATCATTCACAACATGAAGTGCCCCTGGCAGAGGGGCAGCACTTCAGGCGCCCCTCTAGTCAGCATCTTGTTCAACGGTGGCAGCAAGGGGTGTCCTTAGACACAAATTATGACACTTCTTCCCCAGCAGGAATGCTGGGTTATGGGGAGGATACACATCATACAAGGCAAAATAGGGGAACACAGCAACATCAGAGGAGTGGAGTGAGTAGTGTAGGGCATTATCACAGACAGAATCTTCCAGAAGTGTCAAACATGGGCATCAAGGGTGGCCCTGATCGCCATGAGGTGTCGTCCTTTGGTCACTTGCCCTTTTACTCACCTGGTAGGGGAAGCCGCAACCCTTACCTGTAAGACCAGGGGAGGAGGTGTTGTGATTCATGCATCGCCTGGCTGAGAGTAATTAGTTACACCTAGGATTTTTTGTATGTCGAGGCCATGTTAAATTTGGGACATGTAAAGGATGTAGACAGATTACCGACTTCTAGCTCGTTACAATGTGACCAACTGTTGTACTGCCTCATAAAGCTGAGAGATATTGTCTTAGGATGGAAGGAACACGTTAGTAAAGGAACTGAACTACAGATGTTTTTTTATTCTTTTGAGGCAAGTGTCATTTAACAAGGTTAGACCAAGTCGGAGATGTCTCCTTCAATACTGCATGCCAACACTGCTCATAGCCTCTTGACGGTTGTACTGCTCCAGGGCCTTCACACAGAGCTCAGTCAGGCTTAGGATCTCTTCTGTGAGCTCTCTCTCTGCCTGCAGATAACAGAGCCAATGCATAAGCCTTTTGATCACAGCCTCATGCTTTTGTGTAAGAATCTCAATATACAGTACTGCAGGAACCTGTCCTCGCAATGACGGGAGCCATGCATGGCTCAACCCAAGAACTGTGAGGCTGTCAAAAGACCATTTAATTTCCAAACCATCCCTAAGAAAAGAGGGAAATCAGGCTTTTTACAGCTGCTGGTACAGCCTGGCACCTGCTGCTGCATTAAGATAAAGCACCGCACCTGCTGCTGCACAGTGAAGGCAGACATTGTTGTCCTGCTATTCTTGTTACTGGGCGAGGCTGTTGTAAGTAAAGACACATCACCCCCCCCAACAGGAGCATGGAGATTCAGGGTGGCTCTCATGTGGTTGATCTCCTCATGGATCTTTGACAGTCGAGTGATGGCACTCCTGGTGCGGATATTGGTAGATGAGGGCAGATGTATATCAAGGATTGTGAATGTGAAATACTGAGAGCAAAGGGGGACCATTGGCAGATGAGGGCAGATGTTAATCAAGGAGTGTGAATGTGAAATTCTGAGAGCAAAGGGGGACCATTGGCAGATGAGGGCAGATGTTAATCAAGGAGTGTGAATGTGAAATT
>BEGY01000008.1:667188-736187 GCA_002335675.1 Chlamydomonas eustigma | reverse complement strand
GGGCAGATGTTAATCAAGGAGTGTGAATGTGAAATTCTGAGAGCAAAGGGGAACCATTGGCAGATGAGGGCAGATGTTAATCAAGGAGTGTGAATGTGAAATTCTGAGAGCAAAGGGGAACCAGTGGCAAATGAGGGCAGATGTTAATCAAGGAGTGTGAATGTGAAATTCTGAGAGCAAAGGGGAACCAAGGCAGATGAGGGCAGATATTAATCAAGGAGTGTGAATGTGAAATTCTGAGAGCAAAGGGGAACCAGTGGCAAATGAGGGCAGATGTTAATCAAGGAGTGTGAATGTGAAATTCTGAGAGCAAAGGGGGACCATTCAAATAGGTGATGAACCTATGACCTGAGTGCTTAGAGATTTAGGAACGCAGAATTTTGTAAGATACTGGTCACGAGTTTGAGAAGTATGAACGAGATAAATGAATGAGAAGTATTGAGTGCGCATCCATGGTGCATCCGTCAACCCTGAATTAGTGACACAGGTAGGAAAGACTTCCTCTCCTCACCATTTCTTAGCAACGTCCGCATGACTCCATACAATGTCACCAGATGCCTTTAGTTGAGCGCTGTACTGTTTGGCAACAGCTGCAAGCTTGATGACACTAGATGAGAGAGCCTACGGGGCACAGCTTAGCGGGTTACACAAAGCATTCATCCTCGAATCAATGCATCAGAGAATGGTGTCATGCACTATCCTCATAATTTTCATACTGACTTACATAATATTTCTAAGAACCAAGCTGAGAGAGAACGAATGTATTTATTTATGCCAAATCCTCAAAAGCATGCTAGATTAGAAGCAAGCCCTGACCTTCATGGATGCTTGCTCTTCAGCAGTAGTGGCTCTTGGCGAAAGCAATAGCAATGGAGCAGAGCTAACCTCTTCTTTATTATGAAGAGATGATGCAGCATCTGCTGCTTTGCTAGCTCCGTCAACTCTACTGCTTTTGATTGCAGTGGTGCTGAGAGGTGCAGGCAAGGGGAGGGGAGGAGCGACGGAAACACTGAGGGGATGAAAGGATGGGATGGTGGCGGCAGCCCCAGCCATGCTGTTTAAGCGAGAACTCATGAAATTGAACAAGCTTGATGCAGTGCTAGGTACAGGGCTAGAGCCCAGTCCCCCGTCAACCATATTGTCTCTAGATTGCTGCCCCACAGCAGTGGCAGCATCAGAACTCCTGGTGCTTGATGGAGAAGATGCAGCTACCTTCATCAAAGCTTCCACCTTCTCCTACAACACAGAGCACCAAACGGATACAGAGTGAGAGAGAGAGAGAGAAAGAAAGAGAGATATGCCCCAGGGATAAACATAGCAATCAAGTTAGCAAATAGCAACCAAGCTGGATCAGATATATATTTTAATGATGGCCCCATCCAATGTGGACATCATGCTGCTCATGTTGCTAGTTCAAGTAGGCAGTATGTCTCTCACCTGTGTGGCCTGGGCAAGCTTGATCTTCAGATCCCGCACCATGTGAGTCAAGATCTCCATCTGCTCACGTTCATCCTCTCCCACACCACTGTGGCCAAGGTGCTGCTGCTGCTGCTGCTGCTGCACTGAGACACCACCTTGGGGATGCTCAGCAGCAGCGCTCCTCTCTCGACTAGAACGGCGACTCTGTCCGTAAGACATTGGGATCTCCATACGGCCTGCTTGCTTCTCTTGTCCATTGGAAGGTCCAACTGTCTGACTATCAGCTTGACATGCCAATGCTGAGGTGGAAGCATTCACACTTTGTTCATACTGTTGCTGCTGTTGTAAATGAATGACTTCATTCAGGCGATCCAACTGCTGTTGCAATCTTCTGGATTCTGCCTGTCCTGCTTGTACTTCGTCCTCCAACTGAGCGGTACGCTGACTTAGTGCCACCTCAGCATCCAGAAGCTTTTTCATAGTTGCCTGCTGCTCAATGTCATGCTGCTTTATTGTTGACTGAGCGGTGGCCAGATCAGAGCGAAGAGCTTCCATTTGAGAGCGCTGCTGAGAAATCAGCTCCAGCTGGCCTGAAACTGTGCCCTAAACAGCCAGATTTCACGCGGATCATAAGCAATACAAACCTTTTTGAGGACAGCTATCATTTAACATCAAACTCAGAATTGAAGCTGAGACCCTCAATCACACTCCTGTGATAATAACACCCCTGTGATAACTCCATGGACCTCACCGGAGGCAGCATTCGCTCATCAGGGGAGTCACAAATTGTTAGAGTACACCATATAACATCACCTGAAGTTGTGCTGCTACTGCAGCTTGCTCCTGTTGCTTCAGCCTCAGCCGGGCCTCTGACTCGTGGGCCTGGCTGAGCTGGCGCTTACATCTCTCCAGCTCAGTATGCTCTACATCATGTTTTACCTGATCCAGGAATCATGGCAATCAGTTAAATTTAGAGTGAGTTACAGATGGTTTCTCTAAATTTCACTTCCAAAAGTACTGACATCATTCGCTAAGTTGTCCAGAGAAAGCCTTCAAGCATTCATGCAAACTTGCTCCTATATTCACACTGGGGTACCTGCAAAGCTGCAAGAGATGCGTCTGATCTTTTCTTCTCCTCAATTGCTTGCTTAAGTTTCCTGCTGACATCCTCAGCTTCCTGTAGCTTCTTGTCTAACTCCGCCCGTATCTGCCGGCTCTCCTCCCTCAGCACAGACAACTTTTGCTCCAAAGATGCTCTTGCTGCACCCTCTGACTCCGCACGTGCACGCTCCTCTCTAGGAGGATATCGCATATCCCACAGCATAATATTACTCATATCATTCTGACTTGGTTAATTCATTGAACTGTTCACATGTGGTGCTCGTAATGGAAGAGTGAGCTGACTCACTGTGTGGCTGCCTATGGATAATGGATGTATGACTCCTGGCTTTTGTAAAACCACAAATTTTGGCACTCTGAACACATGCAGTTTTTCAAATATCTCACCTGCATATTGCATCAGATTGCACAGCTTGGGCCCTCAGCTGATCACACTCAAAGAGGGAGTGATCTCTCTCTGCCACTACCTTGCTTAGTTGAACCTATAGATGCATGTACATTGCATCAGATATTAATCTTCTAAGATAATGCCACATCAATTTCAAAGAAGATTGTAAAGCAAAGTCAGGTATCATTAAGTATTAACACCTGATAGTACGCAACATCCTTCTCAAGCTGCCCCATTCTGCTACTCATCTGAGCATTCAATGTCTCAGATGCTATCTTAGCTATCTTTAGATTGCTGACATCCTCAAGCAACCTATCTTTCTCATTTTGCAAAGAAGAAATATTTCCTCGAGCATTTTTCAAATCTGCATCTAATGCTTTTACTCTTTCAGCCAAAACATACGATCCAGAGAACATAGAAGACCCATTCTGTAAGCACAACGCCTCGACATCCTTCTGCAGGTCATCCCTCTCCTGGCACACTGATGCCAGTTTTTTCTCTAGTTCTCGTATGCGAGACTCCATTTACACCTAGTTACCACAATGACAGATGACACTAAGAAGTGTCACAGTGTGGGAAAGTATTGTACATACCAGGATCTGACGGAGCTGTAATTTTGTGAGAGGACCTGGGAATAATTACATATTTCAGAGTGTTTTCAAGTAATTTCACTCCTCGCACAGGGCTTTCAAAGTACACAGCTTGCTTCCTCTCGAAAGTTCGCGACCCTGCCCACGAACCGGTGCTTACTACACAGGTACCTAGGTGACTGATTTGGACAGTGGGAATCATAATTTTATTGTTGAATTCACACGGTCCTGTAATTGCTGTTATTCTGTTGTTACTTCGTTGAAACGAATGCATAGGACTTGTACCTTTAGAGTTGTAATTCCATTTTTTTAATTAATGCTGTCTTTTTCCGACTATTTGCCAATCTTTGTGCTACAGGAAGTGTTATTTTGTGAATTGGTAATGCAACAACAACAGGAGGCCCTGGCATTAGAGCCATTTGCAGGGCAGAGTATGACCTTGGCCACGCCTCGGCCAAATGGTAGTAAAAATGCACTTATCACATCTGAATACACCCTTGGTACGTGGCCTTCAAGGCCACTGATCCCGTTGCACGATATGATGGACATGCCATTTGAACAGTTGTGGAAACATACATTCGTGGAGCCACCTCCCATGCCTGATGTACAAAATGACTATAAAAAGACCTTTCCTGCTGGTCAATTGGGCGACAGGAGGCAGCCTGCTTACTTAGAGCATTCTAAATCTCACACCTCAAACCAGCATAATTGAATGCAATGGACGCATTTTTCAATGAAGTTTTCTGTCGTAGGAGTAAAAAAATGAAGTGGCTGTATACCTATATACCTACTTTTTAAACTCATAACGTGACGCCTGCATAGTTAGGTGATTGATATGTACTATATGACATTTTTAACTTCTATGAACGTACCTACCTAAATCTGCCTGTGTGACCCCTCTTTTACAACTTCAGTTCATAAGACTGCGCTTACGGGGAAATGAGACCATCGCAGTTTCATGCTTACAAAATTCTTTTTGCATTAATTTGTGGTATTGTATTAGCACAGCGTGAAATCGAAGCACACTATCGAATTTCCGTACTGAAAGTACGGCAAGTGTATGAATTTGTCAGACTCACCTGTGAGCCAATCAATGTATTTAATCGGAGTAGATGGCGGCACTGAGAGCTTACGGGCTGGCGTCTACGACCTCACCGGTGTGTAGGTACTAGGTAGAAGTTTCCACATATCTGTTCACAGGTCAAGAAAGAGCATCGAGCATTGAGTTCTTGATTTATTGTGGAGGGCATAGCGGAGGTTTTTTTATACAGAAAGGATACCTACACTCATTCCTCCTAATGCAGGCACTTTAGTTGCCTCAAGCTCTAGTCCCTACACCACTCAATATCCCAGCCCTGGATGGGCAGAGCAGGAACCCGAGGACTGGTGGGAGGCTCTAGGGAAAGCTGTTCGCACTGCTGTGCATGAAGCAGCTACCAAGAAGGGAGCAGGTGACAGATCATAATACCTGCAGACAAGGCCTAGAGAACACAGTTAGCTTACAATCAGAGGATTGCTTATCATTGCAATAAGTTTTACATTGTACTGGATAATCAAGGTATCCTGACTGTGATCTGCTGAGCTGTGATTGATCCTCCTATAGGTTTCAGCAAAGAGCACATCTTAGCAGTATGCGTTGACACCACATGCTGCACAGTAGTGGCTCTAGATGCTGGTAAGTGTATACAGCATATTTTCTTTCCTCCTGAGCTTGTTAGACCAATTTACAAACCCTGAGGGTATAAGGCGAAGCATATGTTAACGACTTCTAGTGCCCATGTGGCTCATCTGATATTTCTAAAATAGTGACTGTCCAATTTATTCATACTGATTCCAATAACATTTTGCCATCTTCATCCAAATGATAACAACAGGTTTCACTTCTGAACAATCCTAAAAATTGAGGATCTAATATGAGTCAGTGAAGCACAAAATGCACGACTAGTCACTTTAATTATGATTATGGAGACAGCTCATGAATTCGTTCCTACTTTCTTTGAAATTCAAATTCAAATTTCAGAGAGGGTTCCCCTGCGACCCGCACTCCTGTGGATGGATATGAGGAGTGCGGATCAAGCAGCTGCTGTTGCTGCTACGGGAGATATTGCTTTGAAAGTGAGGTTCTGCTTTTCCATATTTTTTGTGAGCCTGACTTCAAAATTGCTGCTGATATTGGTCCATCCTACCAGTTTGCATTTCTGGAAGAGGAGCCGCAGGCCTTTTATTGAGGCTGATAATGTATTCTCTCTCTTGTCTCAGAAGCTCATGATGTGACTACAGTGCACCATATTTTGACTGCTACAAGGTTTTTAACAGTAACTTGGCTCTTCACTGGACCCTTGAAACCCCTTCTTTCTCAGAGAGAGGATTGCTGAGTCATAACCTAGTTTAGCTGTCTCTTAGCCTCATCTCCCTCATGTGTAAGGTCAATGGTGACGGCCAGAGCCCTGTCTCAGCAGAATGGATGGTCCCAAAATCTTTGTGGTTAAAACAAAATGAGCCGGAGGTGTGGGACAAAGCTGTGACCATTTGTGAATATCAGGTCAGCTACACAAGCTGGATCCATACCTCTACCTCATAGCCATGTCCTGAAGCACAAATACTTGCTCTGAGTGAATGTTTCAAAAACATGGTCAATTCACGTTGCATGATCCTCCATATGACCATATCTCAATGGAATGCTTTCATTTGCAGGATTACATAAACTTCCGATTGACGGATCGAATGTGCGCCTCTGTCAATAATGCCTCTGTGCGCTGGCACTACTCCACTGCAAGAGGTACAAGCTACCCATAAAGACATCACAAACAGAAATCTTTTTTTTCTGCAGACAATTTAGTGCTCCCTCATTAAAACGGCCAGCCTGTCATGGATGATGGTGCAGTGACTATAACTAGTTGCCTCATTACTGTTGCTGTCAGGTTGGCCTTCGTCCCTACTGAAGAGTCTTGGAATCTCAGAGCTCCTCAGTAAGTGGCCTCAAGAGCTCTTGGCACCAGGGGAAGCTGTGGGGAAGCTTCACTCAGATGCTGCCCATCATCTTGGTCTCCTTGAGGGTACCCTTTTGGCTCAGGGGGGCGCTGATGCCTTCATCGGCATGTTAGGGCTTGGGGTGGTGAAGCCAGGGCAGCTTGCGCTACTTACAGGTGAGTTGTGTGTGAGGTTGCTCATATCCTTTGCATCAATGATAGAGAGCTTAGTGGCTGCTCCTCAGGGGACAGCATTGATGAGCCTGGAGCTGGTTCTTCAAGTCATCATTTGCTATGGTTGTTTGATTTCAATGTTTTGTGTGTTTGAAGACATTTGAGAGAACTGTTGAGAGATGTGCTGTAAGGACTTGTAACAAATCGTGTTGTTTGTAAGGAGGTTTCTTGAAACAAATCGTGTTGTGTGGACGGAGGTTTCTTGTAATTTACGACGCCAATCTTGAATCAGGCAAAATTGTCTTTAAATCAAGCTTCAGACCGCTAAGTTGATTTCATTCATGTGACGTTGTAATGAACACAGAAATTAAGTGTGGACAACCTTCAAATCATCCTGAGGTACCTGTCAAAGACTTGTGCCTTGGTCATGGCTTTATCATCAGTGCCCTTCTACTAATTCCTCCCTGCAGGATCATCACACTTGCAGTTGGGTATCGCCAGCAGCGAGATGCATGGCCAAGGAATATTTGGGACTTATCCGGATGCTGTCCTACCTGGTGCTCATGTGGTTGAAGGTGGACAGACCTCGACAGGTAATTGGGTCCAGATACCTGATCTAGACGAGAGAAGAGTTGAGCAGGTACTCTGGAGCATGGGGAATAGTTGTCAGAAGGAGGGTAGTAGGGGACATGTTCATGAGGACAAGTGTGATGTCATTGTGTAGGGTCTTGTAGGGTAGAAGCCTTTGAGTTGAGCAACTCCTGAAGGGTGTGGAGTCTCCTCATCTGATCGCACCACAGCACTGGGATTTTGTTATTGCACCTGTAGGAAGTATCGTGAATTGGTTTAAGCGCGTGATACTGGACTCTACAGTAGAGTATGGGGTGCTAGACCGCGAAGCATCTGCAGTACCTATTGGGTGTGAGGGGCTGTCCTGTTTAGACCACTTCCAGGTAAAACAGAGTGACTTTCTGCTGCCTTGATCAAGATGAGAAAGCAAATTTATCTTTTATTAGAAAAGTGACAACACGGCAACATTTTAGATTGCCTGGCTTTGGCTAGATGATTTTAGCTTCGATGTTCTCCTTAGTTGTGCGCATTTGAAAGGACTTGCTTCTTATACCGCCTTATAACAGTGGTTAGAGGTTCCCTTCACTTGTCACAGTAGGGCAACAGGACACCCCACACTGATGCTCTGTCAAGAGGCGCTCTGGTTGGCCTGACTTTGAAGCACTCTCGTGGTCATGTCTTCAGGTGTGTGTACATACCTCCACATTTCCTCCTTCATAAGAGGTATCTGTTGTTACATTAGTAAATAACGTTATGATGATGAGTGAAGGGCAAGGAGGTTTCATGCTCAAGACAGCAGTGTCTTTCATGACACGCTCTTAGTCAGCGTAGTCAGCAGCTCGCCTGTGCTTTTCTCAATGCAGGTGCTTGATGGAGGGAATAGCTTTTGGTACTCGATTGATCCTAGAGACCATGTCAGCCCAGAGCTACTGCCCAGAGAGCATCGCCATTGCAGGAGGAGCCACTAAGTCATTGCTGTGGCTCCAGATACATGCTGATGTGTGCAATGTGCCATTCGTTCTCACCAAGTAAGGAAGTTAGTGCTTACTATTTCCTAGAATGTGTAATCACACAGCTATGGAACATTGTGCTTACTATTTCCTAGATTGTGTAAACCAGTCCATACGGCTATAGACATGTTTTAGATGGCTTGTAGCTCGTAATAGACAATCAGCACTAACATGCTCTAGGTACTTTTCTGTTACAAGGGATATTGAAGCCCCTATGCTTGGGTGTGCCATCTTGGCTTCTGTGTGTGCTGGGGTATACCCTAATGTTCCAACTGCTGCCAATGCTATGGTTCAAGTTGACGTTGTTATCCAGCCTAATGCCCAGGTGATGAGCTCCTTGCAGCAGCATGAGGAGCTCCTGTGTCTTCATATGGCACTTTTAGGGTTTAGGGTTTAGGGGTTTTATGTGACCTTGCCGCTTATATCTATGCCATCGCTGCCTCGTGCTGGTAATTTCTAGAAATTGGGGACATTTTTCATGTCTTAAGCTCAAAGCTTTGGTCAAAAGCAGTCAACCTGGAATTGATTACATTCACATGGCTACAGAAGGGAGGTGTAAATTGCATCAGCACACACCTATCCATACACAAATCTTTCATGAGCCATGTTTGCCTCTTATCTTAAGAACTTGTGATGTTGCTTAAGCTGCCCCTCCAAGTACAACGATATGGCTTCGTGCAGGCCCATGCTCTGTACCAGCAGCCATATGAGCAGTACAAGGGACTGTACACGGCTCTGAAGCCAACATTCCACAGAAACATCCTTTCTCAAGAGCTGGCAATTGTAGATGGAAGAGTCAATGGTGAGTCAATGGAAGAGTCAATGGTGAGTCAATGGAAGAGTCAATGGTGAGTCAATGGTGAGTCAATGGTGAGTCAATGGTGAGTCAATGGAAGAGTCAATGGAAGAGTCAATGGAAGAGTCAATGGTGAGTCAATGGAAGAGTCAATGGAAGAGTCAATGGTGAGTCAATGGAAGAGTCAATGGTGAGTCAATGGTGAGTCAATGGTGAGTCAATGGTGAGCAGGCTACAATGTTTAAATGCATGCTGTTTAAACACACCGAGGATATGACTGCATTGAGTAAACTCGTATTTGCTTGATAGTGCCCTTCTAAGTCATGACTCCAGTGCCACTTGACAGGATTTACTTATTTTCACATTTCTCCTGTAGATTGTACCTCTCTCTCTCTTCATGATCACTCCGTCCAGAGAAGTAACTGTTTTACAACTGCCGCCAGCATTGGGACATCATCCCCACCATGCATCCTATCAGCATCCCTGCTGGCAGCAGACTTCTCCTGCCTCAGCTCCGAAATCAGCGCGGCCCTGGCAGCAGGGTGTGACTGGATTCACATAGACATGTTTGATGGGTCATATGTAGACAATTTCACCATAGGCCCTCCTGTTCTCAAGGCATTAAGAGCCAGGCATCCTAACGTATGCTTTGATTGTCATCTTGCAGTGAAGGTGATTAAAATATGAAGCATGATTTTGCATGACAGCGTTGTTGAGAGGTGAACAAATAACAACTTACAACCATAGTATCATAGCTGGACATATCTTTGCTCCCTAGTGGATGAATGTCTGTTACCATCCACTCCTGACACCTGAAGTGCTGCATGAGTGGCCAGGGAAGTACAAGGCATTACATTGGCTTGTACAAGCACCTGATCATGTGTCATGTAAGCAAGCAATGTGGGTATCAAAACTGGTGGTGAAGTAAAGATATTAGGTATGTTGCTGTGATCATGGCCGTAAGTTAAGAGCATTCTTACTCAAAACGGATGACATAATGCGCAGGATCCAGCACATTATGTCAAAGAGGTGGCAGCTGCTGGTGCCTCTTTGATGACCTTTCATGCCGAGGTGTTGGGTGGTGACACCAAGGCAATGCAGGAGGTGGCAGGTGCTATCAGAGCAGCTGGGATGAGGTGAGGCCCATAGAACAGTCACCTGGATGTGCATGGGAAGACAACACTCAAGGATTCAAGGGAAAGGTGTGAGAAGGGAAGTGACATTGGAAATTTGGTAATGTGGACAGTTGTGTTTTACATGTCTTTGTTTGCTTTTTTTCAAGCACGAGGGCATGCTCCCATTCACACACTGTGCTTTTCTCCATACTTAATATATCTCACTGACTCACCTAATAAGCTATGACCATGCAAAAAATGAAGAGAGTTGTTTGACCTCACTGACTCATGTCCTGATGCATGATCAGACCTGGCATAGCACTGGCCCCAGAGACACCAGCCTCTGTTGTCATGCAGTTGTTGAAGTGTGGGGACGTGGACCTGGTATGTGAGATACGAAAATTATGGAATCTCTACTTGGAATGAGTGTAGTCACAAATGCCTATGTATTGACGACTCGGAATGAGTGTAGTCACAAATGCCTTTGTATTGACGACTCGGAATGAGTGTAGTCACAAATGTCTTTGTATTGACGACTCGGAATGAGTGTGTAGTCACAAATGTCTTTGTATTGACGACTCGGAATGACTCTCTTCTACATTGTCCTGTCACTCCTTAGCACTCAAACACAAATGCAGTGCAATTTTTATGACAAGTGCACTTAGAGATATCTACTGTTTTGGTATGCTGAGTAACTGATCCTCCTGTTTCCCTAAACGACTAGGTACTGTGCATGACGGTGACCCCAGGGTTTGGGGGCCAGAAGCTCATCCCTGAGGTGCTCAATAAAGTGTCTGAACTACGACGAGTCTTCCCTGATGTGAACATACAGGTTTGTTGTGAATCCATGGCCATGTCATTAGTTTGAGGATCAAGGCAGAGACTGGCTTTTATAGAGCTACATGCAGAAGCCTTTATTGATGCTCCTGATGCTGCTGCTGCTGCTGCTGCTACATGCAGAAGCCTTTGTTCATGCTCCTGATGCTGCTGTATACGCTAATTCTCGTCTCCTGGCCAACAGGTTGATGGTGGTATCAACGCCAGTACTTCTGTGTTGGCAGTACAGGCAGGTGCTAACATCCTAGTGGCAGGGTCTGCAGTCTTCTCACCTGCCTCCGTAATCATGTATCCCACAGCAGCTGTAGGTGCCGGCTGCAGTAGCACTTTAATGACAGCAGGGTTTACAAATCGGGATGTGAAAATTTTGAAGTCAGCTGTGGATGCAATCAAATCTCCCTTCTTTCATGTTGAATCATGAAGTGATCAACTCAGGGTGGTACCGTATTTATTGATGAGAATGGGTGCAGTTTGTGATCATTGAAATGATTACCTTCTTGTTCTTGCATTTTAAATATCAGTCATATCTTCTTGAGAGCGAAACTAGACCCCCAAATTCCTAGGCGGTAATGAGGAGATACTACGTGACTAGTCAAGTCACACCTACCTGTAGAACCTCATTGTTTCTACTCACATACTTTCTACATCATGCTAGGTACTGTGCCTCTGAAAGAAGTCAAAGCTAACATTAACATTCAGTGTCTTTGACTTCTTTCAGCATCTTTTTTTATTCTATATACAATGCTGCTGGGTGTGGGGATTTGACCTCGAACGACACAATGGCTTGACACTCCAGTGCAGCACTCAATAAGTGAGAGAAATGTTTTACAGAGCATCTAAAGAGTCTTTATATCAAGTAGCAAGCAATCTCTGCTTGAATGGAGTAAGAGGATCCCAAAAGGTGTCTTGAAGACGTGAACATCATACCTTCTAGACACTC
This sequence comes from Chlamydomonas eustigma, assembly GCA_002335675.1. Classification (NCBI taxonomy): domain Eukaryota; kingdom Viridiplantae; phylum Chlorophyta; class Chlorophyceae; order Chlamydomonadales; family Chlamydomonadaceae; genus Chlamydomonas; species Chlamydomonas eustigma. Next base: position 724,260 of record BEGY01000008.1, on the reverse strand, counting down.
GGTGCAGACCAGAACTAAAAAGACGCACTTAAATACCAAAATATTTCTTCGGACTACTCATCAGCCTACATGATAGAGGTGTGAGATACTGGATGGCATTTCTGAGCCCAGTTTTCACTGCTAGTTGTCTATCACAGATCAAAATTCTGATAAGGAGATGATCAAAGGAAAATCCATTTGATCAATCACATCAAATGCACACTTGAATGGACTGCATGTCCAGCCATAAAAAAATCTTGAACTGCTTGGCTGCTACACGAATCATGACTAATGGATGAAGAGAGAGGCTTGCTCTCATTCTGTTCCCTTTTCTACTTGGTGGTCTTGTAAGCCTCTGGCTCCTCAGCTCCATACGGCGCAAATTGGTACTCTTTTCCAGCAGCCTCCAGTTCATCAATGTGTGGGAAATATGACTTGAGGTCTCCCTCCCGCCTGACGTCCGCAGTACAGCAGTGGAAGGCACCGCCGAATTGTGCAATGCTGCGCAGCGGCACAAGGACAGGCTCAAAGCCGTTCTTGGAGAGCAGCTCATGCATCTTAGTCTCCTGAGCTTCCACAGCCACGTGCTGAAAGGAAAACAAATTCAGGGAAAATGGGTCAAACCAAGTGAGGAGGGAACTAGTTACCCGTTGACAAGAGCGCATGCATGAAAAATTAGAACTGTCATTCAAGTTTTTAACATGTCACAACTCCAATCCAGACATGACTCAACTGGGTATATAACTTTACTCAAGGCATTAGCAGCAGCACAATGTTAAAGCAATGTGGGCATGTTAGCACAACGTTCAAGTGAAATCATAAGGAGTCTGGACTGAGGTAGTCAAGTGTGATCATAAGTGTGAAATCATAAGGAGTCTGGACTGAGGTAGTCAAGTGTGAGCATAAGTGTGAGATCATAAGGAGTCTGGACTGAGGTAGTCAAGTGTGAGCATAAGTGTGAATTCATGATGCTACTTCTCTGGCTCACCTTCTCATCAATGGACAGCACATTGCAGGACAACCATTCAGAGCAGTGACTGAGAGGGTGCACTGGCAGTCCATTTGATGTGCCTACAATCGTCTTCCAACCATTCTCCTGTAGCAAGCGCATCAGCCAAGGGCGAGGTGGTCTCTTGGGGTTGAGCATGATGGTATTGCCATTGAGGGGAACAAAGTTAGTGTCAATGTGCATGGGTGCCAGGTCATCAGGGAAGTCCACAAAGTGCACTCTCAAGCCACGCTGATTGAAGTGGCGCTTGAGCCATTCATAACCCTTGCGATTTGTGGTAAAGCTGTTAAGCACAAACCTGCATCATCATGCATGATAGTGAGGAGTGGTAACATGAATTAGACACTTTGAAGCATGAGTCTGTGTACTGCATCGGGTTAATTAGTAGAATGAACAAATTATTAAACCTATTCTTACTTACAATTTATGAATGCACAATATTTTACAATGCATGAAAGGTCTGAAAGACATAATGACTCTCAAAGGGCGTCCACAAGTGAATAGGACAACTTCACAAGCTTGATTGATCACAAGATCATTCATGGTCACATAGCATTATGTGAAATAGTTTAATGTTTAAACAGATCATAACATAATGTGAAATAGATCAATGTTTAAATAGATGTAGCTTTGGTGGAGCTTACATGTCTTTCCCAAATCTCATGATGTCAGCAGCGTCCCAAATAGGTTCTGTTTCATTGGTGCAATATATCCTCTTTGAAACTAGCTCAGTTCGGTCCATGGAGGAGGTTAGGTAATCTGAACGGTACATGCTGTCGTTCATGGAAGGCTTAGGGGCTGAGGTCCACTTGAAGTCTGGGTCCCTCTCGAAATATTCGTTCAGTAAGGATCGGTAGCAGCGGTACTCAAAGAACCTTCCACGAAGGGACATGGTGGCTTCTACAATCTCATTCCCAACTGTCAGGAGCACGTCCCTAGGCATGGAACCTGTCAAAATGTTTGGGAGGACTCAGAGATTCTTCAGCTATATTCTGTTGCCATCCAGCAGAACATGCTAATACTGCTTTAAAACAGCATTTCCATCACACCTGCTTTCACCAGAGTGTTTTGAATATTGCACTCACTTGTATTCCCATTTGGAACCTCGAAATCTGGTGTCTTTATGGGCATATTCCAATCTATAACCTCAGGTCTCCTACACACGACTCCAAACTTCCCTTCCAGCACATTGATGAATTCGGCAAGCTCACGCTCTCCATCTTCGATGGCCTCAGCAGCCCGTCTACCGAACGAAGAAGACAAAGCATGGCCCTCCTTGAGCTTTGCCTTAAAAGCAGGTTCCGTCTTCATCATACATGACATCTCGCATCGACCCACGATAATCTCTTTCAGGGGCTGCCACTCTGTCCACGAGTTCACAATGCTTGATGATGATGTTGAAGGAGGCACAGTGCTAGCTCGCGGTTGTAAAACAACATTCTGCACTTTTACAGCCAGGTGTCTAGAAGATTTTGATGTAGAAGTTCCCAATCCTTTCAATTGCTGCATGGCTTTTGTTTACAGCATAACGTCGGGCGGCTTATAGCAGAGGTTTGTGTGAGGGTTCAGGGTGTAGTGTCCTTAGGTGTTTAGACAGTGAAGCCTGGCTGTTCTGTAAGAAAAGGCTGAAAAAATTCCAGAGTTATACTCGAGGTACTTACGGAAGAAGTGTAGGAAGCTAAGTGAAGGTTGATGTACAGGCATACAGTCTGTCCATATATCCGTTCAAACTTACGGAAGCACTTTTTGAAGTCTAACATCCTCAATTCATGTGCCTGTAATTCCCAAACTCTTTTAGTGCATTACCTGAATTTATGAAATACCTAACATAATCTGACTGAAGATGAACTTTCTCCATCGAAGATATACTGCAAGTACTGCACAGAATCAATCTCTCAAAAAATGGCGAAATGTAAAGGTCCCATGTACAGTGGACCCAAAAGCCGTAAGTGAAGTCAGCACAGCTGTGGAGAAAGACAGCGGCTTTACAAAAGATGTCAGTTTTAAACTTTTACAATCTGTGATGGCGGCAGCTGTTTCCTCTCAAATGCTTTTCTCAGACGTCGCGCACGCTCATCTAGTAAGGGATGTTAAATTTGTTTTTAAAATCGTTAATAATTGAAGAGCTCTAGCATCAGGGTCAACACGATGAAATCTGAACTAGCATAACTCACCGCCAGGTTATGCAAAACATGCCTGAAAGCAGTGAACAGGGCAGCAACCTAGCACATAGTTATTCAACAGCTGTATCACGCTTCTCTTGCACTCCACTGTCAGCAGACGAGAGGACGCAGGCATTTGATGTAGGAACCTATCATCACAAGTGGGTATAATAAGCAGCATGCTACCTTTCGGTCATTTATCAGGATGGAGACTAAGCACAATTGAGATCTGTTACATCATTAAGTGCTGCACATAAACCTGATCCCTCTAACATTGCCAAAAAGCTCCTAAATCTAGAACTGCCAACATTTCCAAAGAAGTGTATTCCCTGTGGTGTCCTGATTTTCAAATCAAGCACAGACTTCCATCCTGCTTATTTCATCATTCCTATCTTTTTTGGGGTCGATGTTCCTCTTCATTGCTCTTTAAATTGCATTGAAGTGCATGCATGGCCTGCAGGATCTTCTCATCTTCCCCTAAAGCCCAACAGTTTTTTGATCAAGGCATGATGCTGGCCTTCAACTTCAACCGGGAAGAGTCCTTGAAGTCCTTTGAGGCTGCTTTGAAGGAGGACCCCGAAGCACCCATGATCCGTTGGGGCATAGCCTATGCCCTAGGTGCCTTTACCAGGGTTCAGGCTCATAATCATGGGTTCAGATAGCAAGTACCCCATGAGTTCAATTGTGAAATTGTGAATAAGCTATATGTTTTTTGTGCGATGCAGACACAATGAGGTGTTGAGGGTGCACCTTAAATAGGTATTCTCATGACCTCCCCTGCCTCTTTTTTTACTGTAGGGCCTGACCTCAACAAAGCGGCCGTGGAGCCTGCCTCTGATCCAATGGACTATCCTTCCTTCTCTAATGAGGAGAGGCAGAAAGGACTGAAGCAGTTAGAAGTTGCTGAGATAATAGCGAGCAGACAGGTGTGAATGAGGTGTGAAATGATCTGGTGAGGCTCCACTGGTTTCTGTGGGTCTTTTGAGGATGAAAGGTTCATGTGCACCCCATACCTCATAGCATGCAAGCACGTGAGCAAGACATTTGTGGAGTAGATCTGTGTACAGGCTGTTTATACAGGCTGTTGTTCATTTGTTTCAGGCAACCTTATGGATTGCATGTGGACTAAAATAATGAACGTAATCCAAACTCATCGCGCAATTTATGTCGTGGGCAGCTGCTTAGGTCCGACTTGACTATGGAGCAAAAGAAGCTTCTGGAACATGACCAGGCTTATATTCTTGCGTTGCTGCCAGTGTTCAAGTCTGAAAACACATGGGGCGAGCAATATCGCGCTGCCCAATCCAAGTATGCAGATGACTTGCTGGTAAGATGGGGAGAGCTTGAGTTTTAGCACTTGGAAGTGATTTGTGAAATAAGTGAAATAAGGATAGAGCTTGCGAGATAAAATTCCATGAATCTGTCATATCCGATTATCAAAGCTGTTGATGTACCTACTAGAGGGCTGCTCATAGAGATTGAATCTCTGTCTTTATTTTGTTTGATGATGAAGAGCATAGCCTCGCAATATCAAGAGGATCAGGACGCCACCCCACTGGCAGGGGAGGCATTATTTGATCTCCAGGTAATCTTACATCCCCTCAAACACTTCCTGTTGTGAAATTGTTGGCATCTTGCATTCCTCTCTTTACAGACAGATAGAATCAGAGCCGATGTTATTCATGATGAGTCATGTTGCCCACCGTCCATTATTCTTTATAAGAAATTTATTATGTTTCATCAGAACTTGAATACTACAAATTACATATTAAAACGATGTGCTGCCACAAGTAGAGATGAATAGCTGGTCATTTGTCTCTACAGTCAGCTGGTCATTTGTCTCTACAGCCAGTTGGTCATTTGTCTCTACAGCCAGCACATCTGTACACTTCTGTGTGGCAGGCGCACCATGGCTTCTGGATCATGCCTTTGTTCAAGCCATCCCTCGTTCAAACAAGCTCTCCCTTTCAATATTGATTTGTGTTTCACATTTTTAACATTAACAACTAAATACTCCCCAATTTACATCAGCCATGGGACGCTTGGGATCCACTCACCAAAGCCCCAGTGGGTCGTGTGTTAGAGATCTTGGACCTCCTGGAGGGAAGCTTGGAACGCAGCCCAGGCCACCCCCTAGCTTTGCATCTGCTCATTCACTCAACTGAGTCCTTACCTGCAGGAAGGGGTGTCAATTCGGCGGGTATGAGCAGCAGGAAGGCACATCAAGCTCTCTCTATGGCTGATGCTTGGAACTGCTTCAATACTCTACAGTCAATACATCAAATCCCATGCGATCAGTGTGTACCTGTATGACACTATCAGGCCTGCTTCTGTCTCAGCCCCAATATGATGTTGTGCACTCTCATAGGTCGTGGTGAAGCAGCTGGTGATATGTTAGCCACTTCAAAACGCTCTTTCGCTCACCTTACCCATATGGCAAGCCATGTGTACTATCGTGTGGGGAGATGGCATGATGGGGTGGAGATCAACAAGGTGTCAGTGGACATAGACAAAAGGGATGCTGCAAGGTGAGATGGCAGTTTGGGGCCCTAGCTGTTAGATTCTGTTTTACCACTTAAGATAAAAGATTGCTTCAGTTTTCTCCATTTTTGATTGCTACACGTGTGAGGCCTTCCAAATGCAGGTGTCTACAGCCATACCTGCCGATGCACAACCTACAGACACTGCTCTATGGCGCTGGAATGGGGGGATATCCAATTGATGCTGAGGCATACGCGCAAGAGTTCAAAAGATTCCCAGAAATATTTGGACCAGGTTACATGGCTGATGGTGAGGCAGTTCGAATCTTCAATGACTCTGTTCTCTTTAATGCCGGAATGCTGTGAAGATCCTGCACAAAAAGTTTCTAAGCTTTATCTTACATTGGGTAATGTTTCATGTTTAAAAAATGATATGCAATTCATTGTGAACATAACTCATCTTTACAACGCAACTAGGATATTCAAACTACATAGCTGACATTGTTCTTGTGTAGAGAGAGCCTCATTTCCTTTATACAGGAATGCCTGCATTAATGTAGATCTGTCGTTGTAGTATTAAAGCTCATCTTGATTAAGTGCCCTCAACAGTGAGCTTATATTTGGTGCTCGCTGGTTTCAACAGGACGTGAGCGAGCGATGCTTCCATTGGTGTGGTCCAGGTTTGGGTTTAGGGTTTAGTTTGGTTCCATTGCTTCCTTTCATTTGGTCTAGGTTGGGGAGGTTTAGTTTGGTTCCATTGCTTCCTTTCATTTGGTCTATGTTTGGGTTTAGGGTTTAGTTTGGTTCCATAGCTTCCATTGCTTCCTTTCATTTGGTCTAGGTTGGGGAGGTTTAGTTTGGTTCCATTGCTTTAATTCTTCTTGCTTCCATGCTTCAATTGCTTCCTTTCATTTGGTTCAGGTTTGGGGAGTGGGACAAGGTATTAAGCCTAACGCCAGAAGAGATGGACTACTCTAATGATGGCATGATGATGCCTCGTGGGGCCATCCCATACAACCAGGTCAGTATCTCCTTTAAATCTTGCTTTCAGATGTCGGAAATTGAACATGATCTGCATCATTCTCAGACAGAATGTCAGGATTTGATTCTACTTATGTTATGATCTCCACATTACGGATTTTGGAATGACTCAAAATAGGCTGTGTACCATTACACTCGGACTCTCGCCCTAGCCAGTAAGGCCATGTCTTCATCTGTTCGTGATGAAGCTTTAATGAAGTGAGTGCCTGTATTGTAGTGCCCTGCAGCAAATGTAGTGCTCTTGAAAAATCTCATTGTTATTTTGAAAGCTCAAGTTAGGTACTCTCAAGTTTTTTAAAATAAAAACTGTATTCATGGCCTAGATTCTGCATCTGGTGAATATAGATGTCTACTGCTCTTGTCCAGAGTCCAGACAGAGCTTGATGCATTGCGCATGGTTGTGAGGGATGTACCGCCTGACCCCAGAACTAAACCAGGACCAGGGCTTGGTAAGTGCTTGTATGTGACTCTGTCTTTTGTTGATGATCCAAGGCATACATAGGTGCTCCTTTGGCATGTTCCCAGCTTCTAAATTGTATGAAGACTGAGGGGAAAGACAGCTTTTGCGACCAATCAACACAAATGATGCTGATTGACAAGGATGCTATCTCACCTGTTAGTGTAATGCTAATTTTGTTTTCACACTTGCAATTTTTGAAGGCATGTGGACCAGTGGCTTCAACATGGCTGGTCGTCAGCTACTCCAGGTAGCTGAAGGGCGGGTGTCTATGTTGAATGGAGACCTGGGGGGTGCAGAGAAACATTTGAAGCAGGCAAGTTGGCTATGAGGTCCATGAAAGCATGGAATAATGTGTTCTGACTCATAATTGAGGTTTTATTAGTCATCACTGATGTAAGCTGTAACTAAACTTCAACAATCAGTAACTATCAACATGCTGTCTGCTGATCTAACTTAGCTACTAAATGCCACGTTCCAACAGGCACTTGAAATTGAGAAGGAGGAGCTGTACGCTGAGCCATCGTACTTCTACCAGCCAGCCAGACCATGCCTTGGAGCTGTTCTTTTGAGCTCAGGAAGGGCCCCAGAGGCCGCCGAGGTGTACAAGCAGGTGACATAGAATCTCACTTATTATCAAGTAATTTTCCACACAAAAAACTAACATTTGATCTGCACTGCAATGGCTCTTTCTAATCATAATTGAAGGCTTTGCTCCACCTTCAGAGGCCACAGGGCTCATGTAGTGTAAGCAGTGCGATTGTTCTTGCTGGCCTCATGTACTCTTTGAAATGTCAGACGGCATTCTGAAAATTTGCTTTTCAGGACTTGGAGTTGCTACCAGAGAACGCTTGGTCCAGTGTGGGGTTAAAGCAGGCGCTGAGCAAGGAGGCTGTGCAAGAGACAGCAACTCCAAGTCTATCTTCTGGTGCTGATCAACTCTTCAGTAGCTGCCCTGCTTACATGAGTTGAAGTAAGCGTTGACACCAGAATGAACCTGTCTTGACAAGCTTTTTTATTTCAGCTGAAGAAGTTAGCTGTGGAAAAAAAATCCGATCAAAAGCAACTGTGTGTCATGAAGGTGTTTGTTACAAGTAAAAAAGAGCTGAGCTAATGAAACCTGGTTTCACATGGAAGTAGGTGAACAAGCAGCTCAAGCAACATTGATACATCAACAAGAGAGGATGAATGTGCAATTTAAAAATCTAGATTTAAGAGGAACGCAACCTTCATTCTGCTATTTTCTTAGGTCATGTGTCACACTCATCACAGACTCTGACACTAATTACTTAGACCTCCAGTCAAAATTATGCCAGAAGACATTCTAAAAACTAAGCACACATATTTGAAAGCAAGAATCAAAATCAAAGCGTGCCTGCCACAAATAGATTTCATTCGTGACCTCAGGAATATCAGGCAACAAATCTTTGTTCATAGGTAAAGCTGAGGTACTTCCAAGGCCACAGTTACAATCAGGCCTCTGTGCAGGTGATCGTACTTTCATCATCTCAGCACAAGTTAACACAAAAATATGAGTACACTATCCTCCTCTAGATCCTGTTGCGAATTGGTTCAAAGGCGTAAAACCATTTGGCTACAAAGCTCTTGCAGACAAAAACTCAGCCTCTTGTATCACAATCTGAAAGTCTGTCTGCCCCAAGGAGCAGAAACTTGATCCGAGGATACTTTTGCAGACTACATGTCGAGGCTTAAGCTGTAGTTACATTTGGAGCCATGAGCTCATCAAGGTCCAGAGGGTCTTCAAGCTGCATGTAACCCTCAGTGGTTAGAGACATAGCTCCAGAACCATAGTTCGGAAGGATGATGGGGGCATCATCTTCAGGAACCACAGGCCTGTCCACATGAGGGGTCCCAGTCATGCGAGCATTGCTACGAACCTGAATCACAAGAATGAGGGTGTAAGGTTTAGGGTACTCACAACCTTGTTGTGAAAATTGTTGAATTACAGAAGATAAGCTGAATCAGCATCAAAACGTTCATGCGCAACCTTCAGACGCTCCATGCAGATCCTCTAAGCAAGATGGCCAATACGATCATCCTTCAAGTTTGCTTAGCATGATGGATCTATTAACTATTTGATCATAGTACTCACGTAGTCCAGGACAAAGTCTTCAAGTTTCTTGACATCATGATTTGGCATCACAACGACATGCGCGATGTCGCCCTCACAGGCCAGCTGCCAACGTCGCACAAACGCCTCCTCACGAGGGCGCTCAAAGACCACCGTGTTAGACATCTCATTCAGCATGGCACTGAAGCCAGCAGCTTGTAACATGTCCTTCAAAACCCTGGAGTTATACAAGCACTTATCCACATCCTGTTGGATACCCTTACTGCCCTTTCGAGACAAGGCATACCTGTGGTCAAACAATTGCGAAGAATTGATTTGTTGGCAGTGCTTTTATAAAATGTGTCACTACTGCACAAGCAAGGCAGCTCCTTGTCGGGGATAATGTAGCTTGTCCCTTTGCAAGCATGGCAATGCAATAATGATGACAAAGTAATACCAAAAGATGTATGATATCCTTCCTGACATATAATTATATAACTGTTTAGAGGTGGTGCAAAGCACTAACATAAATGGAGATGCCATAAGCCTGATCTGTAGTTTTTGTCTTCCAATATGCATGAAAGTTGAGGTCCTCACCAAAGCTGGATGGGAGCCTGACCATTCCGAGAGCCTGTGATGGTGGTGTCCCTACTGTTCAGGTACTCCACATCACTGGACATGGCTTTTGCAGCTTTGTACCTCATGATAATGACACCACAAGGTGCTGGAGCACCTAAGAACTTGTGTCCAGAGACAGAAATGGAGCCAATAGGCTTTGAGAAGGACAGCATGGATCGCTTATCTTTCATGAAAGGTAGCATGATGCCAGTCAGTGCACCATCACAGTGGATGTAGAACCGGTCCTGGGTGTATCCAGTCTCAGCTAGGATTGCAATGATCTGCGGTCGTTGAGTTGGAGAGAAGATTTAAGAAAGAGCAGATATCTCATTCTTGCAGGCACCTTGATATCTCCAGGAACGAAAGAACAAGTTCTACTGTGGGTATTATTCATGTAACACTTGATATACTGGGGTGGCTATTCATGTAACACTTGATCTACTGGGGTGGCTATTCATGTAACACTTGATCTACTGGGGTGGCTATTCATGTAACACTTGGTCTACTGGGGTGGCTATTCATGTAACACTTGATCTACTGGGGTGGCTATTCATGTAACACTTGATCTACTGTGGGTATTATTCATGTAACACTTGATCTACTGGGGTGGCTATTCATGTAACACTTGATCTACTGGGGTGGCTATTCATGTAACTAAAATTCTGAGTAAAACCTGTACCTCTGACACTCTTCTCATCCTTTTTGTCATAACTTGTCACATACCTTGGGGGGTTGACACATACCTTGTCCAAATCATCCACAGCTCCCTTGACTGTTGTACCAATGTTGACATTGACAATGGCAGGCCGATGCTTGTTCTCTAATAGGTGAGTGCGAAAGGAAGCATAATCCATCTCTCCACTCCCTAGAGAGTCCACCTAGGATGGGGTGAAACAGGCATTTTGTAAGTATTTGGGGATCTGTGAATACTGTAACAGATCAAACTATAGTGATTATGATTTTGCACTGGAAAGCCTTTGTCAGCAGCATCTCAATTAGTAATTAGGTCATCTAGTGGTATACAACAGCCCTAAACAATCATGAACTAGAAGATTATTGCCAGACAAACACATGGCCATATGGAGATGGCAGGGGTTATCCTGCAATAATGTCTTCAGTGCCCAAAAATGAAGGTGAAATCTTATCACTTTTGATCACCTTTACGCTGTCCATGCGGTACATTCTAGCAGCCTTGAAGACAGAGTAGTGACTGTCTTTAGAAGCATACAGTATGCCGTCAGGGAGGTTCTCACGGCCGACGTATAGCCCGTGTAAGTTCCCCTCGGTACCACATGAGGTGACGCAACCCCAGAATTCATCTTTCTCGATTTGCCACAACTTGGCAAACCAATTCAGAACACCAACCTATCAGCGGGAGAAGAATTATTTATTTTTAAAGTGCAATGAACTGGATTAAGCATTTCTTGTAAAAAGGGGACGTGCTGATGATGAAATGCACGATAACGTTTTATCATGTTTTACCTCGAATTCTCGTGAGTGCACTCCATAGTTGCTTTCAATAAACGGATCGCCAAGGTTATTGATGCAAAACTGCATGAGGTCTGTCAGGCCGTCATAGTCCAGAGCTTGGTTGAGAGGATATCCCATGTGATAATTAGACCTGTGCCTTAGCTTCTTTTTATATGCTGATAAAATGACCTTGACGGCCTCATCCCTCTCCTGTGAACACGAAAGCGTACTGAGTCATCGCACTTTGCATAAGTAATGTAAAATATAATGAAGACAGCCTTGCCTTGACACTGTGTGCGTCATCGTCGAGGACCTCCAGTGCAAATACTTTGTTATTTGGCGTAGGATCCAATATTTCCATATCAGAAGCATAGTTTTGCACTGCTACTCCTGAAAACTGAGAATCATCACGATCGCCTGCCAATTGTAGGTGTTGAAGACGAGTGTATATAGCTGTTTTCTCTCCCCTGGCGCTAGGAGTTTCTAGTCGAACAGGATCCCTTCCAGCTAGGCAGCCTACATGAGATGAGATGATGGTTACCGACAAACTCCATGTGGAACAAGATGACTCTGTAGTTACCACCCACCCTGGACTTTGACAGCGCCGTTTATTCTATTTAGACGAATGGATTTAGCTAGCATCTTTAATTACTTGGCGTTCTCTGTGGCCTCAATTCTTGGTTTTGAGGTACAGATGTAACACAGTACTTAGAATCAGTTGTGGTACCTTTTTCGCTGACTAGGAACACATAAAACCCCTTTCCACGTCTAATTTATAGATATGTACATTGATATTTTCCTCTAAAAAACACTACCTTCAATGAATCAATTTTCATGCCTTTGTATTGTGTAGTACCTAGGTGTTCCTTTTTTTGTTTCTATCACAGCCTTAATTTCACTCGACGGACTTAGCCCGAGACTTTAAAGTTACTTTTAAATCAATTCCTCAAGGACCCTTACATAGACGAACAAAACATACAAGGCTGTTGTGGACTTCAAAGAGGTGAAGTCAGAAGCAGACATTCTTAAAATTTTGAGACTTTTCAGTGGGGAGAAAAAAAAATATATTCATGTGGGCTACTAGACGAAGTACCCTTGCACACTAAGCTAGGTAGATGAGAGCTTCCGAGTAGGGAAATTTCGATAACTCATGGGAATCCATCACATATCAATCTAAGTTAGATCTTATTAGTTCATCAGATAAATCAGAGAGAGAAGACCACCAATAAGAATGTGTAACGCTACAATCATCATTCAGATGCAGCAGCAGCAGCCAGCTCCTCCTCCTTAGCCAGCAGCTTTGTGATTCCATCAATCACTTTCTGCACCAGCTCCACCTCAGTGAAACCCAGGCGCTGCTTGTTGGACACATCCCACATGGCCCCAACAGCCTCACTGTGCTCCCCAGCAGAACCACGAGGCTGCAGGTCAAGGCTGGCACAGATCTCCTGCAGGGTAACAGGCACATGGATTAAATGAGGTCCATGGTAAGACAAGAAATCAATTTCAATCAGTAACAAATACAGCAAAGTTTGTACAACTGCTCGGTCATGAGAGAATAAAGCAACAAGATACTGAGGCAACTTGAAAAAATCTTTGGAAACATCTCACCTCCAACGCATGCACATTCTTGTTGAGGTTGGGTAAGTGGATCATAACACTGGCACGCAAGCCAGTTCCCAGGTTGGAGGGGCAAGTGCCAAGGAAGCCCAACTGGTCACTGTACATGAGGGACTTTCCATTGGACTCAGCTGCAGCCTTGATGGCATGAGATAACTGACAGAAGCGGCTGAACACCCCCTTGATGTCTCCTCCATTCTCCATAGAGATGATGCGGCAGTGGTCCTCCTCATTGCACCATGCCAAGACAGTCTTGGAGTCGTTGTGGAAGATACCACGGGACTCAGGCCAATCCCTGCCAGCACCAGCAGCACCCAGCAACTGCTTGGGACCTGGCTTCTGGAACAAGAAGCCACCAGCCTGAAGGGCATCCTCCTGCTCTGAGGTCAAGCCTCCCAGAGGATAGTAGGTTCCAGCAAGCTCAGAGGGCAGGGATCCAAAAGCCTGCTTAAGGACGGTCTCCACTCCAGCGCGATGCTCTTTAGTGGCGCCGGCAGGCAGAGAGAAGCCAGCAATGTTGCGGGCAGCACGGATGCGGGTAGACTTCACATACTTGGAGAAGTGAGCAGCTTGCTCCTCGGTGAACATGAGCTTGCTAGGTTCCAGGTCAGACTTGTGAGTCTTCAAGGAGAGACACATAGGGGGACATAGGAATGGGGCAGAACTGTCAACTGTAAACAAATCTATGAATAGAAATGACGATATTACTAGATTCCACACGAAGGCAACGTCGAAACAACATTTCTTATCACGGTACCTGAGTGTATGGGTCGAACTTGTGCCAGCCCTGGACGACTGGGTAGATGATATCCTTGAAAAGAGTAAAGCACTCCTCGTCACCGCAAGTGATTCCGACACCCAGGTGAGGACGGACCACACCAGCTTGAATTGCGTTGGATAGCGAGTAGCCGTATGACGACTTGACGTCTTTCAGCTTTGCCCACAGCTCAGGAGTCAAGGTCTTACGCATAAGGGACTTGTGCAGGTCAGTAAAAGGAGGGATCTCAGTAAAGTTGATGTACTTGAACTCTGAAGTGTCTTTGGGGTCTGCTGGAGAGGCAGCCAGTTGTGATGCCAACCACTTATCAAAAGGCCCATTGTCGTCTATGGGGGTGAGAGCGACAACAGTCGATGCTGGTATTGGTACTGCAGCAGCAGCAGCAGCAGCCAGCTCCTCCTCCTTAGCCAGCAGCTTTGTGATTCCATCAATCACTTTCTGCACCAGCTCCACCTCAGTGAAACCCAGGCGCTGCTTGTTGGACACATCCCACATGGCCCCAACAGCCTCACTGTGCTCCCCAGCAGAACCACGAGGCTGCAGGTCAAGGCTGGCACAGATCTCCTGCAGGGTAACAGGCACATGGATTAAATGAGGTCCATGGTAAGACAAGAAATCAATTTCAATCAGTAACAAATACAGCAAAGTTTGTACAACTGCTCGGTCATGAGAGAATAAAGCAACAAGATACTGAGGCAACTTGAAAAAATCTTTGGAAACATCTCACCTCCAACGCATGCACATTCTTGTTGAGGTTGGGTAAGTGGATCATAACACTGGCACGCAAGCCAGTTCCCAGGTTGGAGGGGCAAGTGCCAAGGAAGCCCAACTGGTCACTGTACATGAGGGACTTTCCATTGGACTCAGCTGCAGCCTTGATGGCATGAGATAACTGACAGAAGCGGCTGAACACCCCCTTGATGTCTCCTCCATTCTCCATAGAGATGATGCGGCAGTGGTCCTCCTCATTGCACCATGCCAAGACAGTCTTGGAGTCGTTGTGGAAGATACCACGGGACTCAGGCCAATCCCTGCCAGCACCAGCAGCACCCAGCAACTGCTTGGGACCTGGCTTCTGGAACAAGAAGCCACCAGCCTGAAGGGCATCCTCCTGCTCTGAGGTCAAGCCTCCCAGAGGATAGTAGGTTCCAGCAAGCTCAGAGGGCAGGGATCCAAAAGCCTGCTTAAGGACGGTCTCCACTCCAGCGCGATGCTCTTTAGTGGCGCCGGCAGGCAGAGAGAAGCCAGCAATGTTGCGGGCAGCACGGATGCGGGTAGACTTCACATACTTGGAGAAGTGAGCAGCTTGCTCCTCGGTGAACATGAGCTTGCTAGGTTCCAGGTCAGACTTGTGAGTCTTCAAGGAGAGACACATAGGGGGACATAGGAATGGGGCAGAACTGTCAACTGTAAACAAATCTATGAATAGAAATGACGATATTACTAGATTCCACACGAAGGCAACGTCGAAACAACATTTCTTATCACGGTACCTGAGTGTATGGGTCGAACTTGTGCCAGCCCTGGACGACTGGGTAGATGATATCCTTGAAAAGAGTAAAGCACTCCTCGTCACCGCAAGTGATTCCGACACCCAGGTGAGGACGGACCACACCAGCTTGAATTGCGTTGGATAGCGAGTAGCCGTATGACGACTTGACGTCTTTCAGCTTTGCCCACAGCTCAGGAGTCAAGGTCTTACGCATAAGGGACTTGTGCAGGTCAGTAAAAGGAGGGATCTCAGTAAAGTTGATGTACTTGAACTCTGAAGTGTCTTTGGGGTCTGCTGGAGAGGCAGCCAGTTGTGATGCCAACCACTTATCAAAAGGCCCATTGTCGTCAATGGGGGTGAGAGCGACAACAGTTGTTGCCGGTGCTGGTGCAGCAGGTGGGACAGCAGGAGCTGGAGGAGGAACAGGTGTTGACGATTCATGTGACGTAGTTTTGGCAGATGCCTTGAGGGCGTGTTGCTGAGAAAAAAGAGAGATTGAGTTCAGAAAATTTTCTTAGTCGTAGAAGGTACATGGAGGTAATTACACGTCGTATTATTACTGAATTCATAGCTGATATGTTCACCTAGAAAAGTCTCAATGCAACATGTCAGCTTGACACACCGAAAGAGTCCACCATCGATTGACAAGCACGATGATAGATTTAATCTGTATCGCAAATTGCTCACCTCAGGAGGGGCACTAACAAGGGGTGCACTGGACGAGCTCTCTGGTGTTGATGATCCACAACCCATTCCTAATTTGATATGTTAAGCACTTAATTAAGATGAAGATTTCAATCTGTTGAGATCTCTGTAGTACGCTAAAAAACGAATACACCGTACAAACGATGGAATGTTTGTGGCGGAATATTATGCCATGACTCAGTTTTTCGGAATTTAAAATATTGCAAGTTTTTAAATAAAAAATAACCTTTTACACGCCCCCTGCATATCACATTTCTATAACCATAGACTAGGATTTCCGAGGTTGAGCATTCCAGAGAAGAATGACCAATGAAGTTAAAACTGCAGCTGATGCTTTAACAACTACGCTGAAGCCACCTACCCATACCATAACGGCGAAGGCTGCAGCTGCTGCACTCATAAGGGAGAACCATGAGCTGTGAAGCACTAACCGCAAAAGTAGCCGTACAGCATCCTCTACCAGCACATCCAATCCTTCCCTGTTGAATTTAAAAATAACGTGAAAGTGCATATCCATGTCAGACAGTAATAATCCTACTACTCGGGCAACACCTTTAGTCAGAAAACTCTTGTTTCCACCGCCCTGCTCACACCTGCTTCGAACGTAGAGAGCAGGAACTGCAAAGGCTACAAGGTACGCAGTAACTGTCATCGCCATTGGTGGCAGCACTCCCAGTTCCCCAAGCAGCATGCCACACCACAGGCAGGCACCAGCTAAGGCACTTGACACTAAGCGACGCCCAGACAATGCTCTGTGAAGCAGGGCAGCAGCCGCTGCTATCGCAGGAATCAGCACAGCACAAGCAGCCTGTAACACCCCTTGTACCATAAAGTACACTTTGAGCTCCTGATCCTCTTCTAAAATCTCATCTTCCCGTGACTTAAGACTTCTACTATGACGTCCGGGCACCGCGGCCTTCACAACTGAGGTACCATCTGCCACACGACCCATATCAGCGTCATCACTGCTGCACAATTCATTGCAACCCTGCTGGCTGAGGCTTCGCACAGTGTGCACAGCATTGAGGACAAGGTATAGGAGGGCTACCCCCAGGACCAATGTTCCAGGATGCACCAGCAAGCCACCAGATGCAAGCTGGAAAAGAAAGAGTGCGACATACAGTCCTAACCCCAGAACACGTAGAGAGCGCCAAGGGTCACGCCACATCATGACTTGCTCTGCATTCAAGATAAATTTCTTTGCAGCAATTATCTCCTCTGCTTTTGTTGGTTGGCAGCTTGCATACCATGAACTCCCTCCAACTGCTTTGCCCTTCTCCCTTCTCACGCCTTCAGCTTGCCAGTCGTCACCTAAGTAGTTTGGAGTGGGACTACTTCCTTCAGCTGACTTCAAGCTACATGAAGTGGACAAGCCAAACAGGTTAATTGGATTCAAGCTGAAGACCAGTATGGATCCAAGAGCTGCCATGGCCTGCATGGCACCACCTTGTATGCTCCAAGTCAGGGACTGAGCCTGTCCAGACGAGCCACTGCTACTTGAGTTCTGAGCTTGGACACAGTCTAACTCTTCCACAAAGCCTGCAGCATGGACACCACCATCGTGGGCTTTGGACAATTGCCTTTAGAAGCAGAATCATTGAATACTAAAAGACTCCCATGTTTTTTGCCGTGGTCACAGATTAGATATGTACTACAGTGCATCTGCTCAAATATAATTCATGATGACAGGAAGGACTACCATTACTTTCTAAGCTCCGCTGTTGACTCAAGACGCCAACATAGTCTCACTTTCTCAATGCCAAGAGAGACAGCATGCATTCAATACACTACAACACTGGATTCCTCCTTGAAGAGGCCTACCTTCTGACTCACATTTAGTAGATGCGTCGCCTTGCCTTAATCCTATTTGATTAGAATCTAGGTTTGAGATCTCTGAAGGTTGTACAGAGGCAACAGCATCAGCAGCAGTACAAGTAGGCACAGAAAATATTGTTTGTGAAGAGGGCACAGATGTAGCTAAGGATGTGCGGCTGAAAATATCATGCTGATGAATCTCAGGTTGTCTGTCAGGAGTGCTAGATTTCTTCTGATCATAAGGTGAGAATACCGCGTGGGCAGCTGAGATTAGCGGAGATGAGGCATCTTTTGATATTGTAGGTGCTGTTGAGGGCTCACGGTTCTCTGTTATCTTAGCTTGCACCAACTGATGATATCCAGCAGAAGCATCTGCAAGCAAAGATACAGACATTTTAGACATGACTTGAGCATGATACAAGGAACTAAAAAATTGAGGAATTTCCATTTCTCCGTGACTGATGACTTCTATCATGTACACAAGGTCCACGAAGGGTTGAACGAACAACAAGTCTCTCGAAAACACGTAAATCTATTCGTTGGTACCTTTAAATTGGGCAATGTGACGATAAAAGCCTGTCGCTGTGCTGCTGCTGAAACCACAAGCACATTCATAACCTAAAAAATAATTAGTAGGTGAACCTACTATTTAGGTACTTGCGGGGAATGAGACCTACGCATCGAGGCTTCTCGGCCTTGCCTCTATCAGGTGCTCATGCCGAGGCAGCCAAAGTTGTAGAAATAATCAGTTTGATATAAAGCACTACGAATACCTTCTTGTTTATAAATGTCCCATATAGTTCTGTTGGTTTCGAAGCGAATCGTGAATATTTGAAATGCAAGAAAGAATGTAGTTCTCCATAGGTAAAGTGAAACGCAAGCTGGCATGGCTACATTTGATGGTAACTGCCTATCTGTGTGTTTAATGATGAACAGGGATTGTGCCAACTCCCGCTTTTTTCAAATATTGCAGAGGCACGAGTGACGTTTGCATACCAGGGATTTGAAACAACTGACAATCCTAATTATATCAACGAAAATGAACTGACGAACGCACAGACGCTGCGATGCTTCAAAGAATTCATAAATCACTCGCAACCGGGAGATGCCCGGTTCACTTACCATTACAGGTGAATTACGTCTCTAGTGCTTCTTCTTGGGTAAATTGGGTTGTAAGTGCGTTTCCTGTCTCTACAGGGACCAATTGTACCACAACAAGACTAAGTTGACAGTTGATTTAGCACACATTCGTGGTTGGAATGCAAATATAGCGAATTTGCTGGAGACTAAGCCTGCAGAAGCTCTGCCATTGGTAAGGAACAATGATTTGCAATGTCCTCACAGAACACATGAGACAGATGTTGCTTTTAAGAAAAGTCCAAGAGCGGGAAAGTATGTATCCCCAACAACACATAGGAACTATGTTGTCTCCTGCTGTTGTGTCCAGTTTGAGCAAGCTGCGACTGAGGTGTTGAAGGAGCATTATGCCAACATTGACAATGGAGCAGCCCTAGATATTAGTACTGTGCAAATTATGCTCAACAGCTCGACGCCCTTGGTGCAGAGCCGCACAAGATCCATTAGAGACCTTGCTGTGAGTTCAGAAGATTGAATATTCCTTGTGTTTCAAGTATTTGTAAAACTCAAATACCTTGGGCCTCCTCTTGCAGACTAGCGTGAATGTGCATAGCTGAATGTTCACATGCATCTGCAAAACTCAACGATCTCGAAATTTCAAATATTGTATCTCTGCTTGATAACTTATGCACATGTATTGTACTACCTCTACTCTCAACTTCCTGCTATTCCAGAGCTGTTACGGCCTGTAGTCTGTCTCTTTCAGCTCATGAACAAAGAGCTGATAACAGTGTGTCATGTTTTTGAAAAACCTGATGCATAACTTGCTACTTTTACAGGCTGAGCGTGTGAGTCAGCTGGTCATGATCACCGGTATTATCACTGCTGCTGCAAAGCCAAAGGTGCACAGGGATGAGGACAGTGAATACCCAGAATTGACTTTCGGGCGATTGTGGTGACACTTCCAAAATGACTTCAAACTTTTCAGGACAAATGTTTTTTGACAGTTAATCTTGAAGTACATTGGTACATTCCTTAACAAACATTCCTTATTTTCTCTCCTCTTTCCCCTCTGATCACAGCACAAGGCCACAAGCATCACTGTTCAGTGTCGGAGTTGTAAAGCTGTGCAAACACTGGCTTGCAAGCCAGGTTTAGGTGGGGCCATCATCCCTTCAGGGTGTAACCAGGTTGGTGCTAGGTCCCAAACTCCTCTCACCTGCTGGGATTTTGAAAGTCTTGCATCACGGACATGGTTTCCAAGAAATGTGCAAATGGAAGAGTGGGTAGCCTTCTACTTCCATTGCTTTGATATGCTCTGACTTGATCATACTCTCTTCATTCTGTAGCCTCGCCTCCCTGGAGAGGAGCGTTGCGAGCGAGATCCATTCATTGTACTGCCTGATCGCAGCCAGTACGTGGACCAGCAGCAGCTCAAGCTGCAGGTACAAGGAGAGGTTTGCGTATGCTTTATCTAGCTACAGCGCCAATCATGCCCATTTCCCAAATAAATCTCAATTCAAGCAATGTCAGAAGATGCTGTTCTTACAGTTGGATGTCAAGCAAGACGACAATTGATTTGAAATGTAGCTAGACATGCAACCCTAATCCTAGGTAGGATTCCTTTCTCTGTTGACTCTTGTGGCAGGTGCTTTGTTTGCATAAAGTATGAGTCCTCTGATCTATTTCATCCATAGGAGAAACCAGAAGATGTCCCAACTGGTGAGATGCCCCGACATGTCTTGCTGATCAGTGACCGACAGCACTGCAATCACTTCACACCTGGAACCAGAGTTAATGTTTTGGGCATCTACAGCACTTTCAAGGTGAGCTAGAGAGCAAAGAAGCCATTCAGTCAAGTGGAATTACAAGGTGAAATTCAGTAGGTGAAAGGGACATAGTGCCGGATCATCTAACATTTGTTATGGTCTTTCAGAAATTCGTACCTTTCCTTTGTAAAGTCAGGTTGTCTGTACCCTAAACTGTAGGGTAAAGCCATGGAGAAGGGTATGAACTCTTTACAGCAGCCATATATTCGAGTTGTGTCCATGATGGAGGAAGCAGGAGACAGCCACTCTAGGTTTAACTTTACGTAAGGAGTGCTGGACCTTTGAATCTTCCATGTGTAACTCAAGTCAATTCATTCAATCTTAACTTTTAAGATGGCCGAAGAGCTTTCAGATTAAACCTGTGTTGTAAATCTCACTTGCTTCTAAAAATTATTATAATTAAAATTATGATAAGACCTTGCATTTGAGGACTCTTACCTGCTTGCAGGCAAGAGGAGATTACCACCTTTGAGCGGTATGCTCGCAGTGATAAGATACATGAGCTTGTGAGTCCTCATCATCTATTATGTGTACATACCTGCAATGTGAACAGCCTTGGTGCCTGTCATCTCTTGTCTTTCTTTCGCACATCCCCTGCATATAAGAGGATCTGAGTGGGACGTTGCGATGACACTTTACATCAATTATTCTTGCTGAACATATCATCCTTTCCTTTGCAATGCGCTGCAGATATTCTCTCAGATTGCTCCAAACATCTTTGGAGCTGATGAAATCAAGAAGGCTGTTGCAGCACTTCTCTTCGGAGGGTCAAGGAAGGTAAAGGGAAGACAGATTGAGAGCTATGTGGTGTGATTCATGGATGTGGGATTTTAAAGAGCTCTTTTTTTCATTGTCCCGGCATGCATTTGTCTAGGAACATGTCTCTCCTATTCCATTAGACATGTACAGAGGTCAGATTTTTCTTTCTACCCACTGTCTCTTCATTGATCTGTACTTGTGAAAACCTTCCTGCAGTCACTTCCTGATGGCACAAACAGAAGAGGTGATATTAACGTACTGCTTCTGGGTGACCCTTCAACTGCCAAGTCTCAGTTCCTTAAATTCGCCTCAAAAGTGGTACGACTTGCTTTTCTAGCTCTCTCCTCAATGTTTGCTCCTGATCCTCTTGCTGTCTATGCTCTTAACTTCATGTACCTTCTATCAGCGAAGAGGAAGAACTTATTTTTACCTACTTTCACTTTCTTTCTTGCTCAGATGTTTCAGTGTTCCCATTTGAGTTCTGCAATGTGTCCAGAAATCTGCATCCACATGTTCTCCTAGCAAGAGTGCCTCCCTTCCCCCTCTCTTGGATGCAGGCTCCTATCAGCGTATATACATCAGGGAAGGGTTCCTCAGCTGCCGGTCTCACTGCAACAGTGGTCCAAGATCCCAACAGCCGCGAGTTCTACCTGGAGGGAGGCGCAATGGTGCTTGCTGATAATGGTGTGGTGTGCATTGACGAGTTTGATAAAATGAGGCCGGAGGACAGAGTGGCCATCCATGAGGTGAACAAAGTGACGTACTTGTCAGAAGCGCAAGAGAGAAACTGGTGCTGACGGGAAAACATAGGCTACTATGTAGGAGTGACAAGAGCATTATCAATTACATTGTTGTTGTTTTAAGACTTCACCATAACGGTACAACTATTGCTTCAACTTAACTTCTATCCAGTACCAGCTTCATTCTTGCAGTCCTAGCAATCCTATTTTCTGTTTCGACTGGCCTGCCTTGACTAGCATGTCCTCCTCATACCTCTCCATACTATCTTCCTGCAGGCTATGGAGCAGCAGACAATCTCCATCGCCAAAGCTGGCATCACCACCATGCTCAAGTCAAGGACGTCGGTATTAGCTGCAGCTAATCCACCTTCTGGAAGGTCAGCATGGCAGTGAACTCTCAGTGACCCATGGATCTTCTTCACCATACATGCCATGTTTGACAGCTGTATTTCACCATCATATGGCTAGCCTCACTATCGTTGACTTGAAGCACTGCGTGTGAGGATTTACATGACTGTTGATATCCTTTGACTGCTGTATTTCACCATCATATGGCTAGCCTCACTATCGTTAACTTACATGACTGTTGATATCCTTTGACTGTTGATGTCCAGATATGATGATCTCAAGACGGCTCAAGAGAACATTGACTTGCAGTCCACCATCTTGTCCCGCTTTGACCTCATCTTCATCGTCAAGGTGATTTCAAAATCCATAAGTTGAGCCGTTCAATGGATCCAGGGTGTTTAGTCAGCTCGCATGATTGCAACGCCTTTCTGTACCCTTGTATGTAAACCTGACTCTTCAAGCTGTTCTTTATTCTTTTGAGCCAGAGACCTAGTCAGCAGCTGACCCATCTTGTTCACACCGTGCAGGACCCTGCAGACCCTGATCTTGTTCACACTGTCTTGTCCACACTGTGCAGGACCCTGCAGACCCTGATCTTGTTCACACTGTCTTGTCCACACTGTGCAGGACCCTGCAGACCCTGATCTTGTTCACACTGTCTTGTCCACACTGTGCAGGACCCTGCAGACCCTGATCGTGACAAGATGATTGCTCGCAAGGTCCTGGACAATCATCGTACTGCCGGCGCCCAACAGCGGGAGCAGCAGAGCTCAGATGCCAAGGTATGGTTGTGTCATCAGATGCCAAGGTATGGTTGTGTCATCAGATGCCAAGGTATGGCTGTGTCATCAGATGCCAAGGTATGGCTGTGTCATCAGATGCCAAGGTATGGCTGTGTCATCAGATGCCAAGGTATGGTTGTGTCATCAGATGCCAAGGTATGGTTGTGTCATCAGATGCCAAGGTATGGCTGTGTCATCAGATGCCAAGGTATGGTTGTGTCATCAGATGCCAAGGTATGGTTGTGTCATCAGATGCCAAGGTATGGCTGTGTCCTCAGATGCCAAGGTATGGCTGTGTCATCAGATGCCAAGGTATGGTTGTGTCATCAATGTTTACCTGTACTGAAGAAGTGCACAAGGTGTTGTACGGCTTGATTGGCAAGCTGATGCTGTTTCAACAGTCAATGGTCACGGTTATTGACCTGGTGGCGTTACATGCCAGCCACACCTCTACTACCTCCTCTTCTTGTGGCTTCCATATCACAGTAGCTCTTGCGTCACCAAAACCTGGGTTCGATCTAATATTTCACACACTGTATATGTATATCAATCTAATGTGTCATCATGCAGGATGTGGACTTCCTGCGCCGTTACATCCACTACTGCCGCAGCCAGTGCTTCCCACGATTGAGTGAGCAGGCGCAGGACAGGCTGGCTGCGTTCTATGTGGAGATCCGAGGGGAGGTAAGGCATATCTTCAATTATGGCTGGTTGTTTTACTTGCTGGAAAAGCTGAGGGGAGTCGCAGCAAGTCTACAAAAATACATTTGATAAATCTAATGTGTTATCATGTTTTTTTCTGCTCCTGAGGTGTTTTTTTGATCCAGATTCAATCCTGCAGTGACTCTTGATTAGTCGCCCACATTAGCTTCTCCTGGTTTTCACGGATTCAAAATTGATCCATGTTGCCCAGATTACTTATCTCTCATTCCCTCCCATCACTACCCTTAAATATCAGAATTCAACCTCTACTCTGCTCTACTTCTACACAGGCCCGCAGCAGTGCCACCCGTGATGACAGCGAGACTCCTCCCGTCCCTGTTACTGTACGTCAGTTGGAGGCTATCATTCGTATCTCGGAGTCACTGGCAAAGATGTCACTCACGGTCAGTCAAAAATCATTATACACGTGAAGTGAATGATTAGCATCCACAGTAAGGTTGTGATCTGGCTGAAATGAGTGTACACCTGGATGGCATAGGTGATAGCTGTGATGCTTTGCACACAAGGTATTCCAATTCTTAGGGTTAAGGGTTTATTGCATAGTGTCTAATCCTTGAGGTAACTCTAGTTACACTCTTGTGTGAAATCCCTTGTAGCCAACTGCCACCCTAGAGCATGCAGAGATGGCCATCCAGCTGTTCACGAAGGCTACCATGGATGCAGTTAAAAGTGGGGTCACTGCTTACAACATTGCCTCAGATCCTCAAGTAAGCTACTGCCTTGAAGCATTTTTCACCTGCCTTGACTAGTCCCTTTTGACATCATTGTCTTAAATGCTGTGCTCGGTCACTGTTGAAAGGTCTGCATGAGAACTTTCCCTGAGAGAAATTTGCTTGCGTTTCCCATGGCAGCGTGAGCGTATTCATCGATTGGAAGATAAGATTCGAAGAAGAGTTGGAATTGGTTCCTACATCACCCAAAAGAGGTTGATGGAGGAGATGGTGAGTGGGCTGGAGAGTCTAGAAGACCTTTTGAACAGAACATGGCATGTCATTCCACGCTTGGGCTATGGCTATATCATCAGTGTAGCCTTAGCACAATGCTATTACAATGAAAATTTGAAGAGCAGGGAATGACCAACAATGGTCCTCTTTGGCAGACATAATATGACAGCCCAATGTCTTTAGATATCTGCATGAACATGCTGAAGACAAACACTTATTCACACAATGTGGGTACCAACAGGTGGCTTTGGGAGAGAGTGAAATGTTTGTGATGCGAGCTCTGCTGGCCATGGCGGCAGGAGGTGACATTGAGTTCAAGAGGGAAAGATCAGTGATTCAGAGAGTTAGGTAGTGACAATGCACCCTTGGACAGCCCTGAAATTCCGCCTAGACAGAAATACACGGGAAGGAACGATCATTTTTACTTTAGCAAGGGAGTCTGATATGTTTGCCTGATGCAATGTTTTGCGAAGGTTTTAAGCCTGTTTGTTGACGGGTAACGGCTGCTCAGCGTTTACCTCGAGATGCCGCAATGTATGAAAAAACTTGTATTAATGAGACTCACATAAGGGTGAATCAAGAGGACCACAACGGTGCTTAATAGTAAAGAATTATTATGGTGAGGCAGAGTTCTTCTGTCCTCTACGTCAAGCTACGCTTCGGCGTTTTATTAGTATGATTATTATTAAGAACATGTTAGAACCTACTATTATAAACTTTGCTGACCGTCTGTAGAAAGTTGATATTAGAATTTGGATATCTACTGTGTTTGGAGGGTGAGTAGAGTATGATTGATGTCAAGCCTTAACTGTATACCCATAATTCCACAATTTTGATTAAAAGAACCGGGTTCTAACGTCTCGACTTCCAGCAAGTAAGTTTACATGAGCTTTGCGTTCCACAGATCTCTGAGCATTCAAGGACACTTTATTGCAACCATAGAGAAACATCTGTGACTCTCTCAGTCACAAGCTCTTTCTCATAGCAGTGCACCATTGGAGTATGTAATTTCTCAACTCTCTGAATATGGAACTTAGATATGATGCTGTCACTTCGATTCGATTGTTGCACCAGGCACGAGGGAGAAGGTCAGGATGGCAGTTTCTGTGCCGCTCCTAGTGTTTGTACTGCTGGTATGGCCTGCAGCAGTGACAATACTCCTAACACCTCCTCAGTGGCCTTCCTTCAAGAGGTTTCAAGGGTTCTGGAGATGTGCTCGGAGTTGAAGAGGCAGGTGGAGATGATCACAGAGGTGCATCTGGCGCAGCAGTACAAGATTACGAGCACTGCAGCAGCTCCAAACCAGAGCAGTGAAGAATTAGAAGCCACTGGAGCAGATGCCTCGTTTGCTAGGACATCAGGATGGCTGTTGTCTGGAAACATTTTCAGCAGGACTAGTGCAGGTGACAGATCAAGTGCTGGCGATAGATCGAATTGTAGCAACAGTGGCTATCATGTGCAAGGACCTGGCAGCATTACTCATGCTCAAAGTTCTGTCCCTACATCACGGGTTCGATTCTCGGATTCACAACTTGACAGCCCTGCGGAAAGCCCCTCAACAAATGTGTCAGGCCCCATAGATGTGAGGTGAGGTATAAGATTTGCTACTATCAATAAGTTAGGAAGTTATGAGAACATGCAGAAGAGACTGAATAAGAAGAGGTGAAGAGGGTATTCAGTTGCAATGAGGACTGTGGCTGATAACAACAGAAGTGGCTTTGATCATGGCTTTCTTGTGACGGCATGCCATTTGCTCATGTAACAGTAAAAGCAAATACTGTCTTGCTTGTTCACTGTTCTTCGTAACCTTCATTCTAATGCGCCATTGTAGTTCTCACGGCCTTGCCATTGGTAGCCTTTGACTTGAACCTCATCGTAGCAATGCTAGATTGTTCATGCAAATTTAGTGTATTATGAATATCGTTGTCATGATGAACTGGCCCCTCCTCTCTGCATGCTAGGTGGTGCAGGGTGATAGTGCAGCTTCTGCATTTACCCAGAAGGCGGAGCAAAAAGGAAGCTCGACAAGGCGACAGATCAAAGTTCAAGCAGAAGTCATACATGCTCTCCTTGTAAGTCATACATGCTCTCCTTGTAACTCCTGCATGCTCTCCTTGTAAGTCATACATGCTCTCCTTGTAAGTCCTGCATGCTCTCCTTGAAAAGAACTCTACACTTCCTCATGCTGCCTTGTTACAGATTCTCATTGAAGGTATCAGTAACCTCTCAGTAGGCTATTTGTCACAAAGATGGTCATGTTTCAGATTTGGTCTCAAATGCTGTGTATAACTCAATGCACTCAATTGTCTGAGCCAATTACTTGCTATGGAAACATATCGTAGCTCTCCAACTAGCCTCTAAATCAAGGCAATTTCCTTTGAATCAATTTGCATGGTGTAGTCTTGAGTGGGGCCTGCAGCTTTGAGCCATTCCGCCCCATCCCGAAGCAGTAGCCATGCTAAGCCACCGTTGCCACACTTTTTACTTCAAGAAGGGGCTGCAGCTTCATCTAGCTTCTCGCCTGCTGCTTCGACTCCTTCACCCTCTAGAAGTAACAGCACGGCATTACGTCGCAAGGGCAAGGATCTGTGGTCAGCCACAAGACGACATGTGGAAGTCTTGAAACTGTGAGTAGTGAGATCATGTTGGTCCTGTCAATGTCAAGGTAGTGATCAAATGGTTTATGTCAACGTATATGTTATGTTCATGATAGTGCTGTAACTCCATGATCTGTATCTTCTCATTTTATAAAGCCCGTACATTAAAAACACCTCTGGCAAAAGACAGACTCTCAAAATTAAGAGCCTATAATTGAATAGAAATTTGATCCGAGTTGAATCCCTACTTATTTAGAGCAAATAGGAACTTGATCTGAGTTTAATCACTGCTTATTGTCGCCATAGCTCGCTGCCCTGGCCGAGCCATTACAGGTAAAGCAGCATGAGGAGTTGTCACAACAGTATGCAGCAGATTCAGAGGAGCTGAGGCAGGTTAAGACACATAGGATATCAACGAGGCAGCTGTCACGGTCTAGCTCAAGCATGAAAATAAAGAAAAGAAGGTGAAGAGGATAAAGGACCATAGCCCACCAGGAGAGATTTCTCTTTGCTGTTGCTGTGCAATCTTAACTGCTCATCAGCCCTGCAAAATGGGAGCACTGTGACTCAAAACAGATTTAGACTAGCTGACTTTTGGAAATTGCGATGCACTCCATGAGCATGACCATACATTGTGTTATTTTAGTTGTGAGGGCATGGACATAATGAGCATTATGATGTATGTGCCTTATGCTTCTCCCGCGTCTCCTCACACACCCATTAGGATAAAGGTCCACCAACTCTTCTTAGTCGAAGTCGAATCTTAGTTAGAACTGTGTGGGCCATGTGGAAAATGACCCCGAATGCCATCCCATTGCATTGTGTGTGTCTTCATTAGTAGAACTGGAATGGCCTAATTCTATAATGTACTTCTGTGCCAGTGTAGTGCTGTCTACTCATGTTCTCTTATGTTGTCCTAGATCAGTAGGCTCATCTACTGTACAAATTTACACCTCTCAGCTCGTCATTAGACTCATCATTCCACCCACAAATTTACACCTCTCAGCTCGTCATTAGACTCATCATTCCACCCACAAATCTCAAATCAAATTTTATTCTGGTTGTTGAGTCCTCCTCCTCTTTTTCCTTTTCAACTGTGCTCTGCTCTTTACTTCCAACTTTCAACTGTGCTCTGCTCTTCACTTCCAACTTTCAACTGTGCTCTGCTCTTCACTTCCAACTTTCAACTGTGCTCTGCTCTTCACTTCCAACTTTCTCGCTCTTTTTATCTGTTGTTTCCCCAGAGGCGCAGCGCTTTTTGTGGTGTGCACGCTTAACGTTTGTCTGGGCGCTGCCTTGTACAAGGTTTTCACAGGTTACTCCTGGTTGACCTCCCTCTTCACTGTATACAGCATTTTGTTTAACATCCCTGGCACTGATCTAGCGGTGGAAGCAGAAGGTGGTTTGGTACTTAACAACCTCATATTTCTGTTGGGGATACTCGTATTTTCAGTCCTGTTGGGAATGGTGAGAGAAGAGGTGGGTGGTGAAAGAGGATGAAGAAATACAACAGATGTAATGTGTAATGTTCTGGAGAATTTTAGCTATTTTTCTGAGTTTAGATGTAATTTACTGTCACGGGTCTGAGGGATTGGCCATTTGCTGGGATACTTATGAACACACTGATAAGGCTTCACACTTATGACCCTTAACTAGGTTGCCAATCAGATTATGGCTTTGAGAAGCGGTACGGGTCAACTGTACTTGAATGGACATATACTTGTCCTGAATGAAAATGAGGACTTAGCACCCGTAAGTGTAACTTCTCTGGGAGCCTGTAAGTGCCTGTGCATGAAATGCATTGGAAGTGTATCTGCATGTGGAGCTTGTCATGGACTGTACACAAGAAGTCTTTGAGCACCCCTTAAGTCTTTGAGCACCCAAAGAGCCTGTACGTGCAAGTCACAATACAATGCTGCCTCAACCCAACATTTTGATTTGAAATATTTCTCGAGACATTGGTCTCCCTTCTGGGCTGTGCATCATGTTGGGAAAATTATGGACGCTAGGGTCTTAATGCCACGCATACCTGCTGATACTTACCTGCTAATGCCACACATACCTGCTGATACTTACCTGCTAATGCCACACATACCTGCTGATACTTACCTGCTAGTTGCACCTCTTGTACCTGCTGATACTTACCTGCTAATGCCACACATACCTGCTGATACTTACCTGCTAGTTGCACCTCTTGTACCTGCTGATACTTACCTGCTAGTTGCACCTCTTGTACCTGCTGATACTTACCTGCTAGTTGCACCTCTTGTACCTGCTGATACTTACCTGCTAATCTGAACCTCTTGTACCAATCAATGTCAGGTGCTGAAATCTTTGGCATCTGCAGCCAAGCGTCCTAGCCATCTCTTCCATGGAAGGACCATTGTTGTCCTTGCTGATGCAGCCAAGCGTCCTAGTCATCTCCTCCATAGAAGGACCATTGTTGTCCTTGCTGATGCAGCCAAGCGTCCTAGCCATCTCTTCCATAGAAGGACCATTATTGTTCTTGCTGATGCAGCCAAGCGTCCTAGTCATCTCCTCCATAGAAGGACCATTATTGTCCTTGCTGATGCAGCCAAGCGTCCTAGTCATCTCCTCCATAGAAGGACCATTATTGTCCTTGCTGATGCAGCCAAGTGTCCTAGCCATCTCTTCCATAGAAGGACCATTATTGTCCTTGCTTGTGGTACAGCACATTTATGTCGTCAGTAGTTGTATACTGCTGTCAATAGCTGTACAATGCAACCATCAAGTCAGTGCTTTGTAGATGGTGATTAAGGAGGGCTAGGGGCGCAGGATCTTGATAGTTGGATGACCAGAAGAAACCTTGTTAGAGCTAGTGGAGGGATTGAAGGAGTTTGCGGGCCCTGGAACGCAGGTGATGATGAGAGAATCTGTAAGGACGCAGGTGATAATGGGAGAACCTGTAAGGACGCAGGTGATGATGGGAGAATCTGTAAGAACGCAGGTGATGATGGGAGAATCTGTAAGGACGCAGGTGATGATGGGAGAACCTGTAAGGACGCAGGTGATGATGGGAGAACCTGTAAGGACGCAGGTGATGATGGGAGAATCTGTAAGGACCAGAACAAGGGCTTACAAATGTGCGGCCTTTGTGTTGATAAGCTAGGTCGTGGTTTTGAAACGCGCCAATGTATAGGTGCCTGTGTCATATTGGATTTTAATTTGTTCCTGCTTTCATGTGCTGCATTCTGTTGTGTGGTCCCCAGGCCACCTTCTTGATCGATCGGAACTCCTCTTTGAGTATGCCGGATAATTCTTCACAAGCAGGCAATGTCAGGCTCAAGTTTGTCAAAACAGAGGAAATTCCTCCTTTGTAAACAGAGGTAATTCTGATGTTGAAAAAATTTCCTTCAGGAGAAAGCACACTTTGCACAGGCGCCTATAGAGATCCTACGTGCTCAAATATTCTTCTGTTCAATTCCTTACTCAGAACAGGATGTATTCCTACATGATACATGTGCATTGAACTTGTCTTTATGCGCCAGCTTCATTGCTGACTCCCTATCCTTTGTTGGCTGATAGGTCACAATGAGTGCCGACAATTTTTTGGGTCAAGTGGGCCAATGTAACACAGTGGTGCTCGTGACCCCTTTAGATATGATGCACTACTGATCCCGTCCGGGATCATTCAGCTGCAGCGTGTGTTAGCTAAACTGAAGCATCAGGTACATACAAGAACACAGGAATTCCAGTTTTCCGAGATTTGTTTTGAAGTTATCACTGTCATGGAGAGTGTCCATGCACATTACTGATTATCTTTGTGTGGTTTGATTTGTTGTGTGTGCATTGTTACCTAGAGAAGCAATGATATCTTTAATTCTGGATGCACTTTAATGCTTCAAGTGATGTGAGGGGCAGACAAGAGCTCTGCTTCTTGACCTCTAAATGGGTGTTGGTCAGGTTCACGTGGTGGCCAAGGCCACAAACTTCAACTTGAAAAGGGTCTCGAAAGTCTTCTTGAAATCGTTGCAAAAATGTTACCTCACTCTTGAGATCATCCCGAATCAGATCTCCAGCGCTATTCTTACTCAGGTGAGTCTCGCCAATTTTCGCTGTGATTTTGTTGCTGCATTGTTGCGTCATTACCTTCGTAGCCTAACATGTCTGCGTCACTGCCACAGCTCAGCCTCTGCATTGAACCTGTTGATGTTTTGAGCGCCCTTCTTTACTCCTAGGGAAATGGTCTCATGCTGAACACTGCAGAACATTTATTCACAATTGCACTCTCAAAAGTAATCAGATTTCTTCTAGCTTCCAACCTGATTTTATATGACCATGTCTGAATTTGTAAAATGACTCTATTTGATGCAAGAACTTTTGACAATTCTTGAACTTGGTCAATTCTTGAACTGATGGTGGTTGGTGAAGGCAACGAGCTGAACATTGTGAATATGGAGCAGCTGGGATTCCAGGCAGGAGAGAAGGTGCTGTTTGGAGAGATCGTTGAGAATGGAAAGCTTCTGAAAGTGAGGATTGCACTAGTTTCATTTACCTGAGTGCGGAGAATGTAGCGAGCGCAAATAGAAAGGGCTACTAAATTCTTTCTTTGTTGCCGTCATTGCATCCTGTTGATTGCCTTTCTCATTTGTCTGCTGCACCATCTGACAGTGTTGTTTTTACAGGGCGTCTTGATGATGATATTGTAGTCATCTTTAACTGAAAGTGTTTCTCCTTGCACAGATGTCCGTGATGGGTTACTCAGTAGAGGGTAAGATGAAGGTGGCAGTGGGTGTGGCAGCAGACGTGGAGATGGACATGGTGGAGGGGACAAAGATCGTGGTGGTCGCAGATATTGTTGGGTGGAATTATGATGAGAGCAGAGGATGATTAGTGTATCAGTTGGCGAATCAGCTTAGTAGCCAAATTTAAAAAGATATCAATTGTTGAGGACAGCACACTGAGGATAATATTAGCAGTATGCCCATTGTCACTGCATTAGTATTGAAGCTGTAGTTGATCAGCTGTGATTACTGTGTAGTTTCCTGGTCAAGAACATGGTGTGCTTGCATCCAGTGTTCTTAGCTAAGTAAATTAGTAATATAAATTCGGTACTAACACCGAATTAAGTAAACATTTGCACTAAGAACAAATTCAGGTGAGTTAAAGGCCGAGAATATCGGCAGCTATAAATGTATTTTGATACTTTTATTTCTGGATTCATTGATTTAGGTTGGGAGAGGTTGGGAGTCCTTTTCCTTTGCCCATGCCTTCATTAATTTACTATTAACGAAATAAAAGTAAAAGGATGGGAGTGTGTCTCCACTCCTCATTTCAGACACCAGATGCTGCAATTCAGTGTCTCTGCCCTCTGATGATCTGCCCGTCACAGGTCCAATATAAGGACCTTGGAAGCCATCAGAGCTGACATGAAAACCATGACTGTTGATCAAAAGCAAAAGGGAACAAGACAAGTATCAAAAGAAAATGTCATAAAGTTCAGTAACTGGAGACCTTCTTTGACCCAATCTTGAACTTCAAGACTCAATGCCATTACTAAGGAAAGACTTGCAGGAAAAACTGCATACAATGAAAATACAATCAACGTATTTCATTAACTGACTACTTGCGTCTTCTTAATGGCTATCTTCAAATTTAAAATGATGTACACCACAATCTGAACTTCCAGTGAGAACCCACTTTTCTAACACTCTTGAACGACAGAGCACTTTCACATGTTCAATGTTCCCTCACCTCATAACCTCCTTAAGAAAATGTAACACAGCCTCAATCTCATTTGAGGTGGTAGGTAATGACGCTCCATCATGAGCAAGGTGACGATGATACTCTACCCTGAAGAAAAAGACAAGAGGCAGGGTATAAGAGCTGATGTACTTTGCTACCATGATCCATGCTACCATGATCTATGCTACCATGATCCATTATGCTACTATGATCCATTACGCTACCATGATCCATTATGCTACCATGATCCATTATGCTACTATGATCCATTATGCTAACATGATCCATTATGCTACTATGATCCATTATGCTACCATGATCCATTATGCTACCATGATCTATGCTACCATGATCCATTATGCTACTATGATCCATCCAAGCACATTACCTGTTGCTCAAACCACTGCTAAGTTTTCATGATATTAGATAAACGTGATCATCTGGTGGAGAAGTTGAAAGGATTGAAATCAGCTACTTACATGTTCTGCTATGATCTAGTTTTACTGAGCAACCAAATGCTATGATTGTGTTTTACTGAGCAACCAATACTACAATATCAGCCTGAAAGTATTAATTGTCTCATAAATCCTTACAGAAGAAACCAAACGTTGTATTTCTTAAATAGTTGCGCGGCACCCTGTATCACTTTCAGTTCCCTCCCATCCTCATCAACCTGCAGGCAGTTCAAACCACAAGATGTAGATGACGGATCATGGGCAATTACTGAGAATGGCAATGCAGCACCTTCATATTTGATAGGATGAGCTCACAACGGCGAGAAGAAGTGATTTTAGTCATTTTATTCTTTGTGTAGCAGCGTGGAAAATCTGACCACAATGATGTAAATGTTAATGTGTCAGACGTTTTGAATCAACCAGAATTGTTGCAACGTAAACTTGGCTCCTCTAATTTAATGTGGACATGCTTCTAAATCACCTTCAAGACCTTGACACCCATGTTCAGCAGTTTGTCCAACCGATGCACCTCTAACATTTGATGCTCCTGAGCATGATCTGCATTCCCATCTGCAAGTTTTGTAGCATACCATGATACCACACTTGCTTGCCCCGCAGCAGATGAGACATAGCTGCAATTGGCAACGAGTCCCTGACCCTGATCATGGGCGACATACAGGGAGATATACATGCGCTATTAACTAATTGATATTGCATGCATGCAGGGCGCAGGTGTAACGAATGGAGATATCTTGTACTCAACATGAAGGCTGCCTCTCTCATTACCAGCCAAAATGTCAGCTGACTTATAGGGTTTAGGGTTTATAATACAGCATCTACTGCTGTCAGCTGACTTATAGGGTTAGGGTTTAAAGTACAGCATCTACTGCTGTCAGCTGACTTATAGGGTTTGGTTTTATAGTACAGCATCTAATGCTGTCAGCTGACTTATAGGGTTTAGGGTTTAAAGTACAGCATCTACTGCTGTCAGCCAGAAGAAAATGCTGATACTGCACTGACCTGATTTGTCTCCCTGGACTGGGCGAGACATACTTCGTGCTGTGCTCCCAGAGCAAAAGGGTAAAGTGTGACACGTTCCATGAGGGTAGGGTTCTGACACAAGGTGCTGCGCAACAGGATTTGGTTCTGGTGAAGGCCTGAAACAAGGATGCATTTTCAGTGCTTGAGAAGAATGAGGGATGCAAGCATGCATGACTTGTATGCAGGCTGCCGATCTGAGGGAAAACTTGAATTCAATCAACTAAGCCTTTTTCTTTGTACAGTGATCATTGTATCTAGTCTGACCTTCGAAGGCAAGGACCTCGTAACCTCTTGCTGCAATGTTGAGGGCATGCCACCTGAATTGCAATGGAAGATCTGGTATGAGGGCAGCTGAGAGGGCCTTTGCAGAATCCATCTCATTAGAAATTGACACATCCATCAGTAGCACTTTTCTTCACTTGCACCGATGGTATCAAGGCATTCAGGTCCTTCATAACAACAATAATGTCATTCATTTTTGACCTCACCCAATTTTTGCACCAGCATCCACGAACATGACGTCAGACCACTCAGCTGGATCATCTGTTCTGGGTCCATTGCTTCTTATTGAGCGCAGGCTTTCAGGCAATGACGTGATCATGGCCCAGGTCAGCTCGTTCAGCACCTCTTGCTCCCACATTCCACTCCTCAGGATGGTTTCAGATGCTTTATCCCCACTGCTGTAGAGGTACATGAAGGGGCCTGTTGGGACGTAGACTTGACGCATTATTGTGACCCCTGAGATAAAATGCAGCAAGAGTCATGAAGGAAGGTACTGCCCCATGAACTCACAACTGACTACTCTGACTACGTTGACGCCCAGCAAGAGAAACGATTGATTTTGCGTTGTTTTCAAATAGTTACCTGTGCTGTTTATCAATCCACTGTTGTATTCACAAAACAAGTTCTGGGTTTGCCTGCACTCTCTGTGCAATCGTTTAAATGCAACATTATGGCTGTAGAATCCGACATGATTATTGTAAAAACAAGTTAAGAGAAGAAGGGCAGTCAAAATCGCTGTAAACAGAAGAAGATGCCTGCTAAAAGGCCGTAGTCCCATCCTAACTTAACATATTGCTAAAAAATTATTGTTTACACGCTAAGCATTTACATCTGTGATGCCTAATTTGCTGTATAATATGGGCAAGGCTGAAATGTGTCGAATCTACTAATAAGGAACATCCTTTCACACTACCTTCCGAAACTGTGATTGCAAAATTAAACAGAATCGATGCAGCGTCAAAAGTTACAAGTCATATACCAGCTCTGATCACCTTGCAATGTCCAATTTGTTTCAAGGACAGTTTCAACTTAATAACGAACTCTGATATCATGGTATCAAGTAAGCCTTGCCTCACAATTCCAGCGCACTCTCTTTCAAGAAGCTGAATTGGCACAGCTGCTGCAACCAGCAGCGTTGTTCGTCCAAATTGAAATATCACGCCTGCTAAAGGCATGACTCGCCCCTCCAGCCTGTCATTTTTGTTTGCATCAGTACTTGGAAGGTGGAAACTTTTGTCATTGCCTGAAATGTTCATGCGCCTTTCTTCATCCCATCTGAATCCCTCCAGACAGCCACCTTGACATGATTGATAAGGCTGCAAGGCAGCGCCTTTGAGCCTGCCTCTGATCTGAGATGCCACCGAGTTGAAGAAAACATCTGCCTTGATTTTGCTAGGTAGCTTGATAGCGACCATCCTAATCACCGCTGAATCTGGAAGGAAGGACCCGGACATAGCAACTGTGCCCTGTTCAAGCTTTGTAACATGATGCATCTCTAGCTCTACACCTGGGTACAACAAGTCAGCGCAGAGTTCAGACACAGTCATGGAACCCAGCATCAGATCATCAGATCCACAGCCTTTCCCTTGGCGCTGCTGCTGCTCCATTGCCAGATCTGAGGGGTCAGAAGGCACTCCAGTAGGGCAGGAAGCACTATAAGATGAGGTACAGAGCGGTGACGTGATACTCATCCTCCTCTTTTCAGGTGCCAGTGATCGGTATTGAGGCCCACCCCAAGGTGGATCTAAAAAAACAATGTCCTGATGAAGGTTGTGCCTAAGGACGGTATAGTCACCACAGACCACCTGCATCATGAGAGCAATGCTGACATTGAAAACCAAGGAAAGGATGCATGTCCATTGGTGGAAACGAGGTGAGTGAGATGAAGATTGAGTGTACTTGAGGGGAAAGCGCGTGGACAAAGAGACAGACGTTTTTAAAAGAGTAGCAAGGGCAAGGTGGAAGGGGCAATCTTTCTGGGGTTTAGGGTTCTGGGGTACGTATGACTGATCAAAACAGTATTCATGGCAAGTGAGGCCACCCCTCCTGTTTTAAAATGGAGCTCACGCATGCCTCTCCTAACATTACACTCTTAATCACACAATACCCTAACTAAGGCACTATCACGAAGCATGGTGTAAAGTGACAAGGTGCAGCTTGAGTCTTGCCTCCATACTCTTGAGGAACATGACACTGGGCTGACCTTGATGATTGAATTTCACAGCCATGTAGCAGAGAAATAGTAGATACCACAGCACTTTAACTTCACTACTCACATTCAAGCTGGAGCTGCCTCTTGCGGTTGCATAGGCATGTTTGTTGCTGCCTTGAAGCTGCGTGTCTGTTATAAGTGCAGTGCTGCTGCTCTGTACAGTCCCATTCGGGGATGGAAGAAGACCATCCTTGTAGCTGAAAGCCTGCTCAGGGACATTGGTGTTCAAGTCTGATTCAAATCCCCCCTCAGCATGAAAGTGGCACTGCCTAGGGCGGTGGCCCAAGACCTGCAGATTATGACACAAGTCTTGACAACGGTCTGCATCCAACTCCACCGCATTGACATGGCGGAATGCAGTGAGAAGGGTTAGCGTGTTACCACCACAGCATGCTGTACCATCCGTCACAGTCAGGTCTAACAGGGAGCCATGAAGGTGCATAACCTTCCCTTCAGAGCTGTGGCTGGGCTGTGGCTGCTGTAATCCACTCACAGGCTTTCGATCAAGGCCTCCAGGCTTTGAACTTGGATGAGGTATCCCTTCTTCCACTCCCACCTGTACTGCTACCTCAAATATGAGTAATGACACTTGTTTCAACACCTCCGACATCTTTGAGGCTGTGTAATGATCTGTCACTGAGAATGCCGCCACTGCATCAATACGCAGCAACCTCCGCTGCAGATAAGGAATGTGAGGGAAAAGAGTGTCGGCACGGCCGGTACAGAAAGAGACTTGGAGGGGTGCACTCAGCTTCAGGGAGGGTGTGGCATCATAAGTACGATGTCCGCTTGATTCACTCAACTTCAGGGAGGGTGTGGCATCACAAGTATGATCTCCGCTTGATTCCGCATCGCTGAAATTGTTTGCAGCCTCTATTTGCCCGTGGCAGAGAGGCACTCGATCCTTCTCTTCCCCTTTTACAATACATGCCATTCCTTCCTCTGTGCTGCTGCTGCATTTCGCTTCATGTCGCCCTCCAGTATTTCTGTCAACATGCAAAGACTTTGTTGATATGTACAGCTTTCCATCCAAGGCCGCGATGGCAGTCAAAGCAGCTCCTTGGGAAGGGAGTGTTACTCTTGCCCACCCAAGTGTGCACTTATGACGCGTCCTGGACGTATGCACTGTAATGACAGGACGTAAAATTGAAAAGCTGCATTGAAAAAGAGTGAGCTTCCTGAGGTACTGCTGTCATTGAAAAAGAGTGAGCTTCCTGAGGTACTGCTATCATTTAAGCCGACAGGCAGAGATTCAAACATTTAGTAGTTCAGAAATGAACATGAATCTTGGAAAGTATTGAAGCAAACCAAAACTGGTGCACAGAACATTCCATCAAAAGCCTTAATTGGCAGAATTATTTAAAAAGAAATCAGATCATTCACTGTATCATCAGTCGTGGGCCTCCCTACAGCATTTTTCACCTCTCACAAGTGTGCCATCCCTAGCAAACGGCGAAAAAGCCTGGGCCAGATTGTCTTTGACTGTCTTAACAGAGCACATCAGTGGGATGTTGCTGACAAAGAGGGCACAGGAGCCAAGCACTGTGTCCTCCTCAACATCTACACCACCTTCATCCTCCAGCTGTTCATGATATGATCCAACCAATTCATTACTGGAAGCCCTCCTGTTCACAACTGATGATGTCAGCACTTGCCCAGTGGCGGATGGAAAGGCATCTTTAGTTGATGTCTTCCTGGACCAGCGCTGTATGGTAAGGTGTGGATACTGCCCCCTGAATTTGTTACTCATCTCCTTCTTGAACTCAGACAGCAGCAGATGGCCACAACCACAGTGGCATTGCTTACCAGAACCTAAGAGATGCTTCAGATGATCTAAACAAGGCGCCAGTTGCGCAGCACCTGTTAGAGTCAAGCCACTCTCACCCAGTTGCGTAGCACCTGTTAGAGTCAAGCCACTCTCACCCAGTTGCGCAGCACCTGTTAGAGTCAAGCCGCTCTCACCCATAGCTTCAGTTCTCTCATTCCTTCCTGCAGCATCAGCTGACTGCTGCACAGCTGAAGGAGTGCTGCTGCTGCTGCTGCTGCTGCGACTGCTAGGAGCACATGCTTGCCGAAAAAGGTGCAGCTTCGTGCAGAGTGGTATCTTCCAGCTGTTCAGTCCTGCAGCAATGTTAA
The DNA here is from genome assembly GCA_002335675.1 of Chlamydomonas eustigma. NCBI lineage: Eukaryota > Viridiplantae > Chlorophyta > Chlorophyceae > Chlamydomonadales > Chlamydomonadaceae > Chlamydomonas > Chlamydomonas eustigma. The sequence goes on along the minus strand of BEGY01000008.1, from coordinate 684,932 downwards.
CATCTGGAACTGCGCAGGCTGGTGCACTTCTGTGTTGATGAAGACTGTCCAGTATCAGCAGGCATGCTGACGCTATACTGGTTAGGGGGACTGTAAATTTCTGGTTACTGCGGAGTCTCCCAACATTGGTATCCCTAATTTGAAAGTCTTCCTTCTGCTGGAAAGCACTGATGGCTGCGCTGATGCATGTGGAATCATCTGCATTGCATGGATGGATGCATATCTTTGCGCTAGCAGTGGAGAGCTCCTCCTTTCCAATCTCCACACGCAGTGGAATGCCTCTCTGCTCCCAGATGTGGAACTTCTCTCCAGGGGTCATCCCCATGTTACCATCAATGGTAGTTTTGATGCCACTAGCTGAAAGAAGGTTGTCGATGATTAGGCAACCATCAAGCAGGGCTGTTAGAATGTCTTGGCTGCTCTCTTCCTTATGGGATGTGGAGGCAACTGCGGTCTCCTCTGCAATGGACATCACAGGAGAAGCAGTGATGGCCTGTGTGTTTTTACAGTCTCTCATTTCATTGTGCAACTGCTGCTGCTTTTTTTGCTGTCCTTTTTTAGAATGAGGAATGGGCAGAATTACAACGTCTAATCCACTGGAGGCTTCTAATTCAGAGGTTTTGTGACAAGGTCGTCCCTCCAGTGATCTCCAGCAGATCATTTCAGTGACTTTGATAACCTCTCCTGAGCTGACATGAATAAGTAGGGGGTTTGGTGTGAGGGCTGCATGTTCCCGGCCCATTTTTTCACGCACACAATGATATTATTTCGTCTACATGTACCAATCTGTAGATAAAAACAGAAAAAAATCCACAAATTCTACAGCGGGCTACAGCCTCAGCTACTGCGGAAATAACCGACGTCCTTATTAGACTACAGAGGAACGGCTTACACAAATGAATGTACTCGTTGATACAGCTGAAAAATTGTGTCTTAGGTACTCTTCTCGAAAGAAGCGATGAAACAGCTGACCATTCAAACTGATGTTGAACCCTGACGATGGACGCAGGCATCTACGTCAAAGGTAAATGAAATTTCTGAAAATCACTTGGGCATCGCGTCTTCAAGTGCTCAAACGACAAGCTGTCCATGCAGCCCACCTGCTCCTGTCAGGTCTGCAGTCGTCTCTTACTTCAGTCGACAGTATTGGCCATGGAGAGAAAAAAGTATGCAGTGAGGCCTTAGCACCTCATTCCCTTTCTCAGATTGCAGTCCCTGACAGCACCATGCCCTCTCCAAGCCGTTGGGATCAGCTAAAACAGCATGCCCGCAACACAGATTTGAACTTAGCAGCATTGAGCAGCTTTGACAGCTCATCCTTGATCAAAACAATGGCAGCAGCACTCTCCCCTCAAGTTCAGGCTTCCATGAGTCCCCACAATAGCAAGATGTGGGCTGTGGGGGGTCGTGCCAGGAGAAAGCTGTTCCGGAACAGTGCCAAAAGCATTGATCCTTTACTTCACTACAGTCAAGAACTTGCAAATGTGGAGGCACAGATAAAATCAGCACAAGCTCAGATACAGGCACCTTACAATTCAAATACCATGTTATATGCCCAAAACCTTCACACTATAACATCATCCACGCAGGCTCATCCTCATCCTTCGCACACTTCTTTTGGCCAAGAGCAGTCTGTCCCTGCAAGCAAAGACTGTCATCCTCAAACCCTTGTATGTATCAAGGGACATGCGAGCCCTGCTGCTGAGAGGAAGGCATTGAGTCAAATAAACTCCAATATTCCCACCTCTTCAAGGCCTCAAACCAACTCTAGTGATGCAACCTTCTTGCAGAGCAAGTCCCATACAGCCAGGTTTGAAATGAAGGGGCCAGCCTCCCAAACTATTGCTACCACTACCACTACTACAAGCAGCGCTCTCGATCAAGAGGCAAAACGGTTACTGCAGAGAGTCAAGGAACTGGCAGGAATGGATACTTCTTCACTCAATCTTCGTATCAAGGGAAGCAAAGCTGCTAAACATAATGCTCTAGTTGATTCAGCCCCATCTGCGCCCCATTCTGTTTTACCCTCTTCTTGCCTCCCTAAGACCCTAGGTCTTTCACAACATGCTCAACCCACACACGCAGAGTTGAAGAGGGCTCCACACAACTCCTCCACACTTTCTAATGATGTCAAACTGAAGGTTCCCTTGCAACAGCGTAAGGCTCTCAGCCATCTTCCTATGCCATCACGTACCAGGCATAGCATGCGAGCTTCTGAGCAGTCACAGACAAGACATGAGTTAGGCCACACAAGTAGTTTCCCAGCCACTTTACATGCTGGAGCCGTAGCATCCTGTGCGGCAGCTGCTGCTGCTGCTGTGTCACGAGTGCCAGTGGGCGATGGTGAGGGGCTGCTGAGCGAGATGGAGCTTGTGACAACCATACAAACACTGCTGCATGGTGCTACCTTGCAAGCTGAGACTGAAGTACATGCAGCAGCTAGGAATGCAGGACTGCCCGAAAATGATACTTCTGAAATGAGGGGTGGACCTGTAGATTATGGCACTGAAAGTTGGGACATGGTTGGAAGTGTGGAAGATCAATCTCCCATTCTCTCAGGAGGAGGAGGAGGATACATACCAGCGATGCCAACTGTGGAGGAACTAGCTGAGGAATGGTCCCCTGCTTCCTCAGATCAAGTGATCGGTGCACGAGAGGAAGCTATATGGCATAGTAGCAGGCAGCTCCTGCTGTTCAGACGATGGTTTGTGGGGACGACATTGATCAAGAGAAGGAGAGCTGCATCATGCTCAACTCTGAGGCACAGAAGGTGCAGAATGCTTAGTGTGGTCCTAGAGCAGCATGTGCTGAATGTTCTATGTAGATAGGAGGACAGCTGGTACAGCAGGCATGATGCAATTGCAGTGGGGGAAGGGGGGGCAGAGTCCAGGATTTGCTTGTTCCAGGCTGAATGTGTGCATGGCATAGGAGGTTTATATAAAGATGCTGGGTGACTGAACCTTAACAGACAGCTTAAAGCATGTAGTTGCCTGGACAGCTTAAAGCATGTTGCCTGGACTACTTAAAGCATGTAGTTGCCTGGACTGCTTAAAGCATGTTGCCTGGACTGCTTAAAGCATGTAGTTGCCTGGACTGCTTAAAGCATGCAGTTGCCTGGACTGCTTAAAGCATGTAGTTGCCTGGACAGCTTAAAGCATGTTGCCTGGACTGCTTAAAGCATGTAGTTGCCTGGACAGCTTAAAGCATGTTGCCTGGACTGCTTAAAGCATGTAGTTGCCTGGACTGCTTAAAGCATGTAGTTGCCTGGACAGCTTAAAGCATGTAGTTGCCTGGACAGCTTAAAGCATGTTGCCTGGACTGCTTAAAGCATGTAGTTGCCTGGACTGCTTAAAGCATGTAGTTGCCTGGACTGCTTTATCACTTTAGCTTTGTCTTTATTTCATAACAGTTGACAGGATTAGAGCAACACCCAGAAAGTCTCCCCCTGCATTTAATATTGTTTATGCTGATGGAGGATTCTCAAGAATATTTACAATAACTCGCAGGCTGCGTGTCTGGTTCAAGGAATGGCGAAGGATTGCCGCAACATCCCAAAAAGAGAGGGTTATAGATGTAGTGGAAGAGGAGAGAAGAATGAAGGTGAAGATTGCAATATTCTCTGTGTACCTTTCAGAAAGACAAAAAAATGACTTTAGCTTGACCAGATGCTACTCATGTAACTTGAGGATTTGACGTTGCACGTGTAATTGTTGCTGTAGGTGGCCACCCAGTTCAGAGACCTGTACCTGGTGCATCATGTTATGTCAGAGTGGAGGCAGCTTAGCACAGGTGGCCGCAAGGGAGGAGGTCTTGAGGAATGGCATATGCAGAAGGAATATGAGAGCAACAACAAGGTGAGATGGGCATGCTTGAGTGTGCTGTATTCATTGTCGTACATTGTGTACGTACTGTCTACACAAGATGCTTGCCTGCATAGGTGTACTGAATGGTACTGTCAGCTCCCATAACTCATGAATCTCTTACAAGTTTTCTCCCATTGCATCAAGGCCTTGTAGCTTCCTTGAGTCAAGGAAGCTATGCTTCATCATGCACTCACTTCCTGATGTTCCACCCTGTGTCATCCCTCATCTACCATCTAGGAGGAAGCTGTCAGGTCTCAAGTGGCGCTCCGGTTTCGGAGACTGTACATCGCACATCATTGTATAGCAGCCTGGCATCATCTCTCCCATGTGGCTGCAGTTGAGAGGCAGCAAGCAGCAGAAGAGCAGCAACGCCGCAAGAGAATTGACAGATTCCTGTCCTCATGGACTGGTCAAAGACAGGAAGTTGGGAGGAAGATAGAAAGGGAGGATAACAGCCACAACGCCATTGCAGGGATAGGGCAGGACATATCATGCACTCAGGAGTCAGAAAACATGGTTTCCAGCAATACAGCCACCTTTGCCATGGTGGAGAGGTTGCAGAGTGACCCTGTGCAGCACCCTCCCTCTGCTGCCTTGCCTACAAGGATTGAGCAAGATTCCATTCAATTACGACCGTTAGGTCCTTTGCATCAGACTGTATTACCATTGAGCATCACTTCCCTTGCTCCTAGTCCAGATACATACATGGACAATGGCACACACAAAGCTGTGTGTGCGCCCCCTCACAGTGCTCTGTCCAGCAACCGTCCCACCTCATCCTCTAAAATATGCATAGACAGATTTGCCGCTGCAGAAGCAATGCCTTGTCCCTTAGGCGGAACAGTAAATTTAGCCAAAGGGTGTGAGGGTCCCCCTCAGCTAGCCACTGCAGCAAGAGCCACAGCGAGGCGTCATGCTGTCATTCAGTCTGCCTCATCACAAGCACCGGCTTCATGCCACACCTCATGGTCAGCACATGCTTGGGTGAACGACCATGCGATGGAAGCTGAGGAGAAGCTGTTAGATGCCATAGCGAGTGTGACTGACAATGGCAGCGCTGCTAGCAGCAGTACAGGAGTAGGCAATGCGATACATCAAAGTAAGGGCATGAGAGAAGGACCTTATGATGAGAGTCAGAGATTACTGACAGATGGTGTTGTAGACAATCATGCAGTAACACAGCAACTTCACCTCATGAGCCAGGACGATCAGCACAGCCACAAGAACTACAATCATCAGGGCCGACAGGATGGCACAGATGGTGCTCCCGATGTAAAGGTAGATTCAAGGAGCACTTATCAGAGGATCCAGCACATGAAGCTAAGGTTGAGGGAAGGTCGTGATGCAGGTCGACAACAGCTTCTAAAGGTGTTGGTTGGAAAGACGGGAGATGCCGCTGCCATTGGGAGCACTGAAGACCTTCAGACAAATGACTCGTCATGTGGGGGCCGACATGTAGTTGCAGGTGCTGACAAGGATGACCAGACGGAGGGTCAAGCACTGGTTGATGTTGCAGGTGCTGACAAGGATGACCAGACGGAGGGTCAAGCACTGGTTGATGTTGTCCAAGATATAGCCTGCTGCAGTCCAAAGCATGCAGTTGGATACCATGCTGTACATGAGCAGCAGAGTCTGCAGATTCTGCGAGGAGGGGACGCACATGGTGAGGCTGCGTCAGGTACACCCTCACTGACATCCCAGAGAGGAGCAGTACACGCACTAGGTCCAAGGGACTGTGAGGGCAACGGTGTAAAGCATTGCAGGGCCAACGACTCCTCAACTGTCCCTCAAGTGACAGTCAATCATTTTGTGACAAAAGCTCCCGGTGAGAGGATGCCAACCAACCGCCGGGCAACTGTCCACTTTGCAACTACACCCCATGCTTCTACAGCTGCACATGTGAATGGCTCTAACCACCAGCACCGCAGGTCTGCCTCCCCCTCCTCCTCTGTGGCCTCTAGAGATACTGTAACTGATACTACCAGAAGCAGGTACACGGGTGCATCGATATCAAATAGATCTAAGGCTGGGGGCCCAACTGTCAGCCCGTCTGTGGCTGGATCTGCCCGAAGTGATTCTGTCCCAAGCTCCAGCCATAAGTCCCCACAGTCATCGTTTAGAGGGGCTATAGGAGCTGAATTCAATAGAACAGACCGTCTAAGTCAGCCTTCACATGGGAGAAGACAACGCCAGTCATCTGCAACCTGGGCTCCACCTCCAGCCTCTGGATTGAGAGATCAGGACTTGCTATGTAAAGTCAAGAGTCAAGAGGCCAGGCAGCGAAGGAAAACTGCGGTGAGTCAACCTCTGAGACTGTGGTGAGTCAACCTCTGAGACTGTGGTGATTTAACCTCTGAGACTGCGGTGAGTCAACCTCTGAGACTGCGGTGAGTCAACCTCTGGGACTGTGGTGAGTCAACCTCTGAGACTGCGGCGAGTCAACCTCTGGGACTGTGGTGAGTCAACCTCTGGGACTGTGGTGAGTCAACCTCTGAGACTGTGGTGAGTCAACCTCTGAGACTGTGCATTTGAGAAACTTGTATGCTTGTGAGATAGTGGTTGAAACAGGTAATGCATGTAGTAGACTTTGTGTATTAACTCCTCCAGGATGGCATTAAGTGCTGAGAATTCAGTAGCAAGTGCCATTGCGCATTATTCATGTGAGGGTGGGTGGCTAATGGGACTATGCACTCCCCTCCTCAGGAACAGCTTGTGGCAGTGCAAGATGCCCTCCAACAGGATGCTATGCAGCTGGCGGTATTACACTACAACAGAGGATTACTCCTCAGGTGAGTGCTGCATCTTTGTGTAGGGTGATGGTGTTGCATCCTTGGTACAATGATATACGGATGGATAGTTGCTGAGTCGTGATATATGGATGGATAGCTGCTGAGTCATGTTGTACGTCATGATGCGCGCTCTTGGGAGTCTCCTCTTTGGCTTGAAGAATCTGCTCAACTTTGCCTTAAAGGCTATTCTGATGTGACTGTTATATGATGTTGGTTTATCTGCTCTGCGTGGACAGGTGTGGAATGAAGCCATGGCACCGCATCGTGACTGACTCTAAGCACCAGGAGCATCATGCATTCAGTCACTGGGTATTCAGATGTAAGCAGTCGGTCATGCAGGGCTTCATCTTAGCAGTCACACTTCGCCGCTGGTCAGGAGTGGTGGCTCATGCTGTGGCTCTGTCAGGGATGAGGCTATTGAGGCAGGCCCGATGCATCAAGAGGTGGGTGAGATGTTGGAGGGGGCATGCTATGCCACATTAGAATTAAGAATTCATCAAGGTAATTAGACATTTTATTTAAACTTGTTGCTGCCCTCTTCCAGTGCAGTAAGCAAGCACCAAAAAGTTAAACCCTGATACCCTGAAATGGCTTACACCATTGTCCCCAGATGCTTCCGATGTCTTAAGACCTGGGCAGCTTCCTCCCGGATGGCTGCTGTACAACGCATGTCCAACATTCTGCGCAGCTGGCAAACAGCGGTACAGATGGCGAAGGAAGTCTTGGATTGGGCAAAGATATGCCATGACTCTTCTTTCCTGAGAAAATGTCTGATGGCGTGGATGGAGGTGTCCAAGCTTCAAGTGAGCTACAACCTTCATTTTAGCACAACATGGAGTGTATTGCAATGAAATCAGGCCTATTCAGCTGTAATGAAATCAGGCCTATTCAGCTGTAATGAAATCAGGCCTATTCAGCTGTAATGAAATCAGGCCTATTAAGCTGTAATGAAATCAGGCCTATTAAGCTGTAATGAAATCAGGCCTATTAAGCTGTAATGAAATCAAGACTATTAAGCTGTAATTATAATTGGCAGGGCTTTGTATCTCCTGTGATGGTGCCTTCTTTTGTGTCGAGAGCAGTAGTGCCCTTTCTGTGTTTTGTTAGGGCCATATTTTTAACACCTGATTCTCGTTTTGGGACCTTCGCTTTCTGACAGAGCAGTAAACGTCTCCTAGCTGTTCTGCAACTGAAGCATGAAGAGCAGGTGCAGGCAGACACAGCATTGCTCTCCTACTGCTTTATTCGATGGAGAGTGTCTTCCAAGGAGCTCAAGGCGGACCGACAGGCCCGGATGCATCGTCATGCAACCCTTCAGAAAGTTGGGGGCTGGCTGACAGAGGTCCAAAACAAGCGCAGGCATCATGAGAGGTTGGTGGAAGACATTTGTTTAGGGAGGGAGGAAGAGGGCAGCAGAACAGCTTTATGGAGGGCTTCAAAATACAGTGCCGAAGATGTGCACTTGAAAGGAGATCTTGATGTTGTGTCTTATGGGGGTGATAATGAGTTGGGTGACCAGGGGCATCCACAGAGGGATGAGGCAGTCAGCAAGAAGTCAAACAGAACACTGATAAGGAGAGACATCAACATGGAAGGTAGCGAGTTGCTGCTGCTTCCTGGGCGTCACTCCAAGACACAGAGGAGCCATTATGAGCCCTTGAGACCTGATCCTTTCCAAGATCTGATGGAAACCTCCACCATGTTGCACACTGAAGACATGAGAAAAGAGATATTGCAAGGATTGCTGGGCCCTGGAAGAGCTCAGGAAGTAAATATTCACGTTTTGCCACACAAGTTTGAAGAAAGCAATGTTCCATGTGTGGATGCAGCTGGTTGGAGAGGCAAAGTGGATCCTCTGACAGACGGATTAGAGAACTTTTGGCAGCTCTCAAGTAAGGAGCAGCAATGTCAGACAATCAGCTTGAATGATGCAACCAATGTGGAGACAAGTGTAAGGACAAGTGCGGTGAGCCATGTTGTCACTACAGCACATGGTATTGAAAGCCTTTGTGTTCCTGAATCAAGGAGTTCAACAGCAATGGAAGAGGCAGATCGATGCCCAAAGTATGATGCAGAGCGCATTGCAGATCACAGCAACAAAAGTAAGAGCAAAGTCCCGAGACTCTTAACATTACCACTTGATAAGATAGGTGGCAACGCAGATCCTGTTGCTAGTCCCAATCATGTGGACTTGATTGCCCCTGTTCGACCAACCAGTCTGCCGCCCCTGGCTAATCTAGCTAAGAGAAGGGCGATATTAGCAGCTGCTAGGTTGGCTGCTAATAGTGCAGGCAAATAGGTTTTGAAAGTTTGTTTAAATAAGACTAGTAATAAGACAATTATAACACAAGGACCTGCACTCAGTGGAAAAAGATCGTTCATTTTGTTCGATACAAGTTGTAGGTAGAACAGTGTGCTATTATTTTTCGCATGGAAAAGTGGAGACTCAAACATTTCTAGCACCATTAAGGATGTTGTTAAGAAACAACGTCAAAGTGCTGATAATATTGTTGTTCATAGTATCTGACTGTTGGGCGGTCGTGATGAGGGCAATGTTATGAGGCGTGAACCCTGCACAAGTAATTATCTTGGAAGCTAGTGAAGACTAAGACATTGACTGGAAATAAAAAATGTGGCAAGCTCAGACTAGTAAAAGCTAATTTGAGAGAGATGGTAGAGACTTCGAACTTTCTATACCATCTAACGTGACAACATTTTCCACATGACTAGAGTCATGGGAAGCAGCCACTGCCTCCCGCCAAGCCTGAGCGAATCCCTCGCCTGTGATGCTGTCAGCCCCCCCCTTTAAATCCGATTCAGAATCAAGCCCTTGTCCTGGTGTTGGGTCCATCAAATTCATGGTCAGGCCATTAGGCTGACTAACGACTGCATGGGAAGAAGTTGCAACAAATTTTTTTATACCATACAGATTTGGACTAATGGATTTGAGTAGGATCCGATCAGATCAAATTCATTAGTACAAAGAAATGAAGCACTCTGATGTGCGGCTGAGTTTAAGCATGCATGATGCCTGCTGGCCTTAACCTTACAGCAGTGTGAGTTTCAGGCTCCTAAGCATACACAGGTTTCTCTTTATATGCCTTCAAGTATTATAGATGACATACCATGTTGCTCCCTCTCTGCTGCTGCAACCATCATCTCCTCTATACGGCTCCTTGCAGCTCTTAGTGCTTCAGCAGCAGGCCCCTCCTCCTCAGTTACAAGTCCCAACACATCTTGGCGCTCACTCATTATTGGTGCCTCCTCCTCATCATCAGAAGTAGCTGCGACAGCTGAAGCCCTTACTGTAGCTGAAGCCCTTACTGTATTATTGCTAGATCCCAACTGCTGACCGCCAGGACCTTCTAAACCACCACAATGTATCAAGGCCTGATCATGCTCATCCATGACTAGGTCTGAAACTGTCTCTAGGGTTTGACCATACGACCCCTCCCCTGCACTTGCTTCAGGAATGAGATCATTTTGATTCTTCATGTCCTTGGCATCATGGTGCACAGCTGTCTCCATGCTCTGTCCCTCTGTCCCCTCTTCATCATCCTCAGTTACAACCAGCTGCTCTGAAACCACTGTCTCCTGCAGCTCAAGCTGTTCCTCCTTAAACCCTGCTATGGTTTGACCCTCGTTCCCCTCTCCAGCCCATTCCTCAGGTAGCCTGTCATCCACTATGTATGGAGAGGCATCACCATCACCTCCATCCCATCCAGCATCCAAGGTCCTCCCTTCACTGCCTTCTTCCACACCATTTGCATCCTCGTCATACTCCTCCATGTTCTGTCCTGTACCCCAGTTAGACACTGCAGCTGCTTCAGAGGCGGCAGGCGGGTCTCCTACAAACTTCTTCTGAATGGACGCATCTACCTCCACATTCCCACTAGCTCCTGTAATAGCCACTCCCATACCTGCCTCCACATTCCCACTAGCTCCTGTAACAGCCACTCCCATACCTGCCTCCTCCTCCTCTTCAATGCGGGACCTCAAGTACGCAGCTGCAGCTTCTGCCACTGAACCACCTCCTCCCTGTTTGCGAATTAAAGCTTCCAAGAATCTGGCTGAAGATACTGTGGAAGCAGTAGATGACGATGAGTCAGCTACATCTTCATCTACTGTGGAAGCAGTAGACTCACTGCCAGCTGAGGGAGGGGAGGAGGAAGCTGTGGCCTCAGCTGACCATGAAGGTGATTCAGCTACATCTTCATCCACAGGGGCCAAAGCAGGATCAACTACATTCTCAGCCATCACTCCTGGGGCTGAATCCTCCACAAGCAAGGTGTCAAGAACTTGGGAGATGTTCCCTTGGATCTCCGATGGTGCATATGACGTTGCCACGTCAGCATCTAGAGGATATGAGACAGCATCTTTCTCAGCTACTGCATGGCCTCCAGCTTCCACATCAGAGAGAGGAGCACTAGACTGCTGCGAGGACTCAGCAATGCTGTCACTCTCCATCCTCCCAGATAGGGACCTTTCCAAAATTTCCTTTTCAGCAGCTGCCAGGGCTTCAGCTTCCCTTAAGCTCCTCATCATGACGTCCCCATTGTCTCCGTGTGTTGTTACGTGAATCAAAGACTGCTCCACACTCTCCTCAGCAAAACGAGCAAGCTTCATGTCTCGATTCCCAGTCAACAGTTCTCGGATCTGCTCCTCTGCCAAAGAAAGAGACACTTCCCTCAAGCTTTGGGAAGGATTGGACAGGTCTGTAACACCACCAGCGTCCTTCATTGCTGCTCCGTTACCTCTAGACTTGGTCAACTGCATTATCTCAGCCTCTGCTGCTGCCATTACAATGTCTCTCTTACATCTCAGACTATCCTCCCCCTCCTCACAATCTAGCTGGCTCTGAGATAATTCTTCAGGGACTCCCTCTTCAGCTGGCACACTCACTTCAATGATTAAGCCTCCGTCACCATCCGATTTCTCTGTATCTGGCTGCAGCCTTGCTTCTACCTCCTCCTTCAGACGGTGGTCTGACCCCTTCCTGATATCCACGTCAGAATCCCCTTGCATCTCCTCTCTCAAATGTCTTCCATGTCTGTTGTAATCATCATCAACAACAACGCTATCATCTACATCCACATCCTCGGTCACTTCTGCTATCGGCATCAACAACAGTCTCTTTATCTCTTCATGTGCAGCAAGATATGCTGCTTCTCTCGATCTCTTTGCCTCTTCATCTTCATCCACTAGCTGTTTCTCCAACTCACTCAGCTGAGGCTCCTTAGTGTGTTTATGAGAACCTCCAATAGTCACATCCTCCTCATGTCCACCCAAACTGCTGTCCACACTTCTCCCAGCCTGCTCCTCCTTAACAGCTACCATGTTTAAAGGGTCCAGCACATGGCTGTGAATAGGGTAGCCTCCTTCAAGAGTACCCAGCTCTTGAGCCAGGAGAGCTTCCATAGAAAAGACATCAGGAATCACAATATTACCGTCTGCTCCCATTGTCGTCACACCTGAAAGCACATCATGTTGTTGGGGCTCCACACGGCCTCCTGTGGTTTCAGGCCTCAAGGGTGTGCCTCCTCTGCCTCGTGGACCTGCACCACCTCTCCCACCAGGCATTTGTTGTGATTCAAGCTGCCTGGCAGGCCGCTGACCCCTCCTTTGAGCACCTGGCACTGCCCTGACTCCCGCCCTGCTGGGTCCAGCAGCAGGAGCAGTGCCTGAGGCAGCAGCAGCAGACTCCTCACCGGTTGTTGCCTGGCTTTCAGCTGCTCCACATGCAGCGGCACCAGAAGGGGCATCAACTTCCACGGCTGCAAGATCTGAAAATAGTTCTTGCCCAGAACCTCTGATGTGATCTTGGCTCAGTTCAATTGACTCCTTCACTTCATTCTCTCCACTACTTGCTCCAGTTAGAGAAGGGTGTTGCTGCAGTCCTGATGCCTTGTCCTCACCTTCCTGATGAGATTCTACCCTCGCCTCTCTGTTAAGCAATGGAGTGTGCATACGTGCAACACCATCATCCCGTAACGAGGAATCATCCTGCTGATGTGGTTGGTCTCCAATCTGTCCCTCCACCTCAACAACATGCATTGCCTCTGAGTGTGATGAGTCATGATGGACATGAGCATGATCTAACCCGCATAGCATTGCCTCTGAGTCAGATGAGTCATGATGGACATGAGCATGATCTAACCCGCATAGCATTGCCTCTGAGTGTGATGAGTCATGATGGACATGAGCATGATCTAACCCGCATAGCATTGCCTCTGAGTGTGATGAGTCATGATGGACATGAGCATGATCTAACCCGCATAGCATTGAAGCACCTTCAAGGAGAGCAACCCCTCCATCCGGTTGTACATCAAATGACACAATATCCTCCTTGTGCCCACCCCATGGCTCGGTTCTTCTGGTGGTTTCGGAAGCAGCCGCAGGTGGCCGTCGGGCCTTGTCCATGACTAAACGCACACCATCACGTGCTTTGAGGGCCACAAAGGATCCTCCCTTGAACCCCATCCTAGAGGCAGGAAGAAAGGGTCAAAAGAGAGAAAGGTTGAAGTGATTACCAAGCAGAATAGGGGCTACTTTGAAGCTGACCATTATTCACAACATTCAAATTTGAATTCACCCCATAACCAAGCAGAGCAGGGGCTGCTTTGAAGCTGACCATCATGCAAACATTCAAATTTGAATTCACCCCATAACCAAGCATCCAACAGCAGAGGTCTTATTATTCAAATTATGAGCGACTGCAAGACAATAGGTACCATGAGTTTATGAAGCATAGCTCTAACCCTTGAAACCCTAAACCCTGCCAAAGAGTGAGGAAATGTACGCTCCCTCACACTCCTCGCAATATCACAACAGAGCCTATAAGTCACGTAGCAAGTCAGACTAGAGAATGGGACAAAGACGCTTTGGTGACCCTGTGCACCTGATGCATTGAAGTACTGCCAGCATTTGGAATGTTTTTTTGCTAATATATGCACATCTCACCTGAGGAATGTGTCAAGAGGCACCTTCACTGGTGCAGGCGCTCTCTTGTAGCCAACATACACCGCTACTGACAGGAACAGAAATAAACCCGCCCACAGTAGCCACCTGATAAGATGCATGAGATTGCTGTAAGACCTTGAACAGACTTCCGTCTTGATCCCTCCATCCTCACTCTTCACCACAATCTCTAAATCACCCTCATGTACTAGTGTGACAAAATGTGGTCTTGTTTTGATTTCATGAGCGTGAGTAACAGACATGTGTGGCAAGAGCTGCACGAAGTGCACTCTTCAAGTCAGCAGGTCCTCCTCAAGCATTTGGAGAGTGCGTGTCATATTTATTCATATAAATAAATTGCATGCAGTCTCTTCGACTTCATACTTCTGGAGGGGCCGTACTCCACACCTGTCAGCGGAAGCCTGTCGCTTCAACGTCCCTAGCTTCTGCTTGCTCTCTTTGAATAGGCCTAATTGTCCATGGAGCTCCTCCTTTGCTTTAGAAAGCAATGTGTTACCAGTATCTGTGAGTCAGCAATCATTTGATCCTTTGCCCATACCCATCAAGTGCAAATGCAAGAGATGTAGTAGAAGACAGCATCGCACTTGACCACTGCGCTGTCTTATCAACTTTGTTCATCTGAAGTTCTTGTTCTCAACTCACCTAGAACTTCAAGGCTCCCGCTCTGTTGCTCTAGTTGCTGAGTCAGCACTTGCCGGGTCCTCACAAGGCTCTGCGTGATGTCCTGTGCTCCAGCCACTAAATCTGAATCATTTTGGTACTGACGCTGAAGCTTGGTCATTGATGCTCCTGCAAGGAGCTCCTTACGCTGTGGCAGGGAGGATGAGGATCAACACAAGAGATTAAAATGGACAACCAGGGAAGATGAGGATCAACACAAGAGGTTAAAATGAACTACTAGGGAAGATGAGGATCAACACAAGAGGTTAAATGAACTACTAGGGAAGATGAGTATCAACACAAGAGATTAAAATGAAATACCAGGGAGGATGAGGATCCACACAAGAGGTTAAAATGAATTACCAGGGAGGCCCGCGATTGTAGTCAGACAAGGATGTAAGAGAAGTAAACAGAACATGGTGTTCTCAATCTATACAGGTTGCTTCATGGAAATATGTACGGTACAAAGAAGAGAGGCGAAGTGCTGTCACTCTAGGTATGGAGTGAGGAACTATGTCCCTCATCAAACTAACATTTTGTAAAAATTGAGCTTCACATCTCTGCCGAAGCTTCACTTGAGCAGAAGCATGAGCTATTCGCAGGCTGCATGCACACAACAAGTTGAAGCAGTTGGCACTCAGCGCAAATGTTCATGAAAGCAAAAATTAGGAGCTAAATGTGGCACTGTCAACTGCGATTTAAAAAGAACTCTTGTATCAGCATTATGAACTTCTGTGAAGGTCTGTAGGAAGCTGAGTCCCTTTCCAAACTTCTTAAAATCAATTAGAGTAATGCATTTACCTCTCATAATTTGCCTTGTGCGCTCGCATGCATGCCTCCACAGCTTGTGTCTCTTCATCACTGTCATACCAACACAGAAACACATATGAATGTATGCATAAGAATTCACTGTATTAAAATCTCACGTTTCTTGTTCCTCTGCAGACAGTTCTAGATCTCGTATGCATTCCCGCATTTTCGACATTACGTCCTTAATCTGTCTGTCAATCATATTAGAAGTGTCACTAGGTGGAGGTATGCCTGGAGCGCATAATGTTTCGACGAGAAGGCAAGCTTTCTGAAATGATGCCAGCAACATCCCGTGTAACTGCGATTCGCTAGGCCCTAAGAGAGAAGTTTCAATCTCGTCTTTGACCATCTTGAATCTTGACGCAATATGCTTTCGGCCCTTGCACAAAAATAAGTCCCCACACTTTTAATGATGAAGCTTCAGTCCACACTTCCAAAATGTACACATGTTGCAATTCAATTTATTCAACATTCATTACTTATATATTTTGGAACAAAGAGCTTAATTTCATGGCTCGTTGTTGCTATTGAGGTTGAAAATGGTGGGCCCTTGCACAAAAATAAGTCCCCACACTTTTAATGATGAAGCTTCAGTCCACACTTCCAAAATGTACACATGTTGCAATTCAATTTATTCAACATTCATTACTTATATATTTTGGAACAAAGAGCTTAATTTCATGGCTCGTTGTTGCTATTGAGGTTGAAAATGGTGGGCGTCATCGAAGAGAAATGTACGTAGCTATTGAGATTTTGCTTCGGTGTTTTTCATAAGCTGATTAACAATTAACATCCTGTGTTTTGAGAATTTTAGAAACAATATAGACAAAGTACATCGACGCCACTCAGATGTTACGCCAATGTTATTACAACTATGCTTAACGTGAACCTCATCCTGACTTGGAGCCTTGTTAATGTCCTTGCATGGAGCATATTATGTAAGCAACAAACCGCTAATGAATGAATGCGATTAATTGTTTACCCTGTGGAAATCGAGGCTGACGTGCAATGTTTGTTTTCTCTTGAAGTCGTGCCCAGCTCTTCACAAGGAGCTTTACATGGTAATTACAGGTACACAACTCATATGTTGTTCATGTACAAGATTAACGACTTCTGGCCCGGCAGATGCGGAGTCATCGTAACTTTCTTCGATGTAGAAAGCCACTATGCAGAATGGTGCTTAAATCAAATTTCTCAATGACTTATGTCATACCTGTCTGTGTCTCAGGTCTCTTAAAGCTAGATCCCCACCCCCGGTACCCCATTATTCCCCAGATGCACCTCCAATCTCCCCCTTCCCTTTCAGCACCTGCGACAATGATGAACAACACTCTCAGCTACGGCTATGTAGGTCTTTGATGATAGCTTCCACTATCCTTATTTAGGCAGGGGCCTCCTTCATGTCAGTGACAAAATCTTTCTATTTAACCTTGGTCTGATTGTGTACAGCTGTATGAGGAAAGCTGATGCTTTTCCCTTATCCCCTCTTATTTCTTAGATACCCCAAGGAACACCGCAAATGCAGATGGCTCCGTGACTTACTGCTGGAATGTGAACCTAACAGCTGGCACACAGTGTGACGTTCTTCCCAACGCAGCTTGCTGTCAGCAGGACTTGAGTGCCATCTGGATAGAGATGAGTGAGTCATGCTGATTGAGCTTGGATGTACTCTTAGAATGGTACCTATGTAGGAAGCTGCATATTCCATTAATTGCTGTTGGGGACTCAGTATTAGGGATCCGATTTGTGAGTTGGATTACCAGGGTTTGTCCTAGCAGACGTTTTTTACATAGCGTCATCTCTAAAAACGTACTGGTTAAGCATGTAGCCTACAGTGCTGCCTGAAACCTCACCTCATTTGCTGGAACAGTTGAGACATGTGCAGCAGCCACTGTGCTTGGAGCCACCATTAACGGGATGGCTGCAAAGTACTCTATAGTTCAGCCATATAAGTACAGCAAGGCAGTGTCCATCAATTTTACGGACATACCATATAGAAGTTTGTCTGGTAGGATTTGACATACTGTTCAGCAGCTTGTCTGGTAAGATTGACATACCACACAGCAGTTTGTCTGGTAAGATTGACAACCCCAACAAAATGCCTAAACAATCTATATGAATCACTTTTTAAAGTTTTTAGTGCATTTAATGTCCAGGCAAATATTTCAAGCACTACCTCTTGACTATAATTTAGCCTAAACATACCATCAATCACACAGATAACTCCCCTTGATATTACAAATTTCTGTTCAGCTTTGAGACTTATGTGTGCATACTTCTTGCAGGCGTCCCCTTCTGCTTGACAGTGACCAGTCCCTGTCGCCAGCTCATTGACTTCTGCAGAAATGGCTACTCCTGCATTGTTTCTATGTTCAACCAAGCCAGTACATGCTGCCCCACCAGCATCAGTGCACTCATGCCACCCGCACCACCTGCACCACCCACCCCTGCCTCCCCTCCATCTGCACCCAACCCTCTGATGCCCCCCTCCCCTCCACCTATCAAGGTCCCCGCACCGCCAATAAGAGCACCATCCCCTTCTCCGCCTTTGTTACCTAGATCCTCTCCACCTCCCCCGCATCCTCCACCTCCTCAAAGATCTTTGCCACCAACGTTCCCACTTACATCCCCCCCCACTGCCGCC
>BEGY01000008.1:620678-638748 GCA_002335675.1 Chlamydomonas eustigma | reverse complement strand
TACTAGGAATTACATATAATATTAGAGGAGTGAGAATGTGTCTTAGTGTTGCCTGATTGTGCATCCATCATGTTGCACATATCAGAGTGTTACTGATGTACTCTTTATATAACACTTATGCCAATTCAGCCTCTAAAAGTCTGAAGAACATGTTCTGGGAAACTTTCAATGCCTACATACTAGAAAACTGCACTAGGAGAGTTGAGTGATTATGAGCATTAACGACATTCTAGTGTATATAATAGCAGTTCCAAGTTTCATGAGGGCGGCGTACTCTGCTAGTTCAGTACTCATGCTACTCGGGTTTTCAGGGTTCGTGTCATTATGGTGCACACTGGCGGGCACATGCGCTTAAACATCATATCGATGGCTTGATGCTGCTGTGAGAGTTTTTGCTATTACCAACGAGCATGAAGTAGCAACTTACGATATCGCTGTTGCTACCTCTGCAACTTCTCATTCTTACAGGTTTACTTTTTATTATTTATTAATGTGAAAATTTATTTGACACTCAATTGAACACGTTAATAACGAATACGAATTTCTGCATTCAGGAGTAACGGGTACATCCATCAACTCACAGTGAGTTCGATGGCCTTATGATGCTTCAAATTATTTTTAACGTTGTCGCTACGTTATTTTCTTGTTGTGAGTTTCTGTAAATGTGTGAATATAGCTGAAAATGTTGTAGGCTCAGGTCACCCAATGCAAACTTAGCGGCGTATCCACCCGGGTTGCCACCCATTTCGCCATTTCCATTCTCATCTTGCGATAACAACGAAGCTCACTCACAGCTGCGACTTCGTAAGTCTCACTACAATGATGTGAGAGAGCACAGCATGAATTCATGATGGATATAGAAGCAGTAAATTTTGAAAGTCTTAAGGTGCTCTGACGCGTAGAATCATTTTGAACAGAGAGCCCCAGGAATACTGGAAACGCTGATGGATCTGTTACCTATTGCTGGAACATCAGCCTGGTTCAGGGTACCGCATGCGATCTGCTCCCCACGGCACCTTGCTGTCAGCAAGACCTAAGCGCTATTTATCTGGAAATAAGTGAGAGAGCGCAAAACCTGCCATTAGCTGCATACAACATTTTATATGGAGATTTGCACAAGCCCTGTAACATTAATCCTGTGCACTCACATGATTATCATCATGCAAGTTAACTGAAAGATTGAGCATTGCTATGCTGCATTTCAAACATGGCTCATTTTACTGGCTGCATAGCTAATGCACCATGAGTAAAGACATCCTTGTTGTGAAGTCTTACAAGTGGAGCGTAGCTCAGGGAATGCTCTGAGCTAATCGCTGCATTTGAATCATGTAGTCTGCACAGATTCCATAGCTCATAACGCGTAAAAGGCTGAACTAATGGAATTTTGGTTTGAACTAGCTTCAACCATGATCTCCTCTTGCCTGTACAGTTGAGACATGCCCAAGCAGCTCTGTAAGAGGCGCGAGTGTGAATGGTCAGGCAGTTACCTACACAATTGTGAGGCCGTATGTTCTCAGCAAAGCAGTGTCAATCAACTTCACAGATATTCCATTTCTAAGTCTTTAAGGTAGGCTGACAGCTTCTTCCAAGTACACCCCTGTTGAGGTTTTTAAACTTTGAAACCCTTCAAGAGTTTGTGTCTTAATCAACTTGTAATGGAGAAGTGTGTTGATGAAATTCAAATATCATAGTGAAAGTCAGGGCCTCAGTACCTTAATGTATTGATACACAAGTACTTATTTCATTTGAGATTAAAATCTCTGTTTTCTCTGGGAGATTCACATCTTGCATCTTCATGAGGCATCTGTCTAAGCAAGGTTTTCAAATTCAAGGATGTGTCCAATGGTCATGGCAGAAGGAGATCAAGTCCTTGATATTACAAATTTCTGTTCAGCTTTGAGACTTATGTGTGCATGCTTCTTGCAGGCGTCCCCTTCTGCTTGACAGTGACCAGTCCCTGTCGCCAGCTCATTGACTTCTGCAGAAATGGCTACTCCTGCATTGTGTCTATGTTCAACCAAGCCAGTACATGCTGCCCCACCAGCATCAGTGCACTCATGCCACCCGCACCACCTGCACCACCCGCACCCTCCTTACCGCCCTCTCCACCTTCTCCTAAGCTTCCCATGCTCCCCCTAAAGCCTCCCTCTCCTCTCTTAAGCCCGAATCTCCCATTCCCCTCACCCCCCAATAAGCCCCCACCTCGGTCTCCACCACCTCCTCCACCACCACATCCCCCACCCACCCCTCATCCTTCACCCCCCCCACCTTCTCCCTCTCCACCGCATTCTCCTATGCCCTTTCCACCACCCCCACTCTCTCCCCCTCCTGTACTTTCTCCACCTCACTGGCCCTCAAATCCTCTTCCACCGCTACAGCCACTACCACCACCACCACCCAAGCCCTCTCCTTCTAAAATCCCAAAACACTCACCCAGCCCTCTCATGTTGCCATCACCACCATCACCCCTTCTACCACCTATTCATCAACCTACTACCCCACAATCACCCAGAGCTCCTTTTATACCCCAGTCGTGTATTATAGACGTGGCAATAACCACATTGACTCCACTCCATGGTGCACCCACCTTTCAGCAGGTAGTGCTAAAATGTAGAAGATGAGTTTATCCTTCTGTCCCAAAGTCATTTGAATGGTGGCAGCATTGTTACCACGACAAATCTTGGGAATTCAGGGACTGCAGGGATAGCAGCCACGTTGTATGTGTGTGAAAAGAGGACTCATGCTAAAGGACTGCACCCTGCAAAACTGTGCATCTGTCAGTCCTGATATTATCATCAGCCTTACTTCGTTTTTTGTTTTTTGGAAGTAAAATATATTTATATTTGTGTGTATATCGCACGCAAAGAGCTCATAACTGTACATTTGTTTGTCTTGCAGGTGCAAGAGCAATGCTTACAGGCAGCCTCAATTCTCAATACTTTCATCGTAGGCTCTAACATTTCTCAACCTTTCAGGTGATGAAGAAAATCTGAAAATTTAGGTGTTTGGATGATGGATTAGCTGTGAGGACTTAATGATCAATTTTCATGCGTTAGCTTGAGAAATCTGCACATTTATACCAAAACTTGTGGATAAGCTCTGTTTATATAAAGGCTACCATGGCCTTGATCACACGAGAGGGGTGATTGCTGAAATTTCAAACCTTACTTTTCCGACCTTTGAATCTATTTTGAATTTTTATGTATGTTGCAGTTGTGAGTTCCAACCTCCTGTCTCTTATGGGAATGGCTACTGGCTCATCACCATGACAGCTGTAGCTAACACGTTCCAAGATGCAGCCATGGTATGAAGCATTCTCTGACATTGAATGCTGTGTACATAGCCCATCATCCTTCCTGAAAAATTGCCATTCGCAATGTCTCGTGTCACTGGGGCTGGCTTTCTGCTGAGAACTGTACTCCTTGTGGAGAGGCTCTAACTGTCACTAACTGTCACTAACTGTCTCTAACTGTTGAGTTGACATTGCAGTTCCTAGATTCTATGGACACTTGGAGTGTTCTGACAGTGCTATCGCAACAGCTGCAGTGGCCATGCGCCTCCTACTTGACAGCCTCACCCTGCGCATCCCGGGAGCCCCTTCAAGCTGTTGTCTGCATCACATCTTTGTCTTCTGCCACCAACAGCACAAACAGCAGCGGTCAGTTCCCTACAGGCAGTGGCAGTATTGGAAGTGACAGTGGAGGCCTGACTGGGGAGTCTCCATATGAGTGTGGTCTTCAACTGATTGTGACCACCCTGTCTGGCCTGCAACAGAGTCAGGTAAGGAATGAGGGCAACGTTTTGTAGAAATTACAAAATTTTCTACACAGCATAGTTTGGTGCCCAGTATTTTCAAATTGAGTTGTGGAGATAAGACAATCTGAAATGTAAATGATGCTTTTAAAGACCACAAACTCTTATGAATTCATTTGCCATGTTCTGCATGAGAGTATAAAGATGAAAATTATGTGTTGATGGATTTATGTGAGTATCCTCATTATTGCTGACAGTTGGATCAGCTATCCAGTGATTGCGGAGCTGTACAAGAGCTTCTCATGTCACGCACCTTTCTGAATGGTGTCGACCTGCTTGTAAATTGGAGGTGAGGCTGAATATTGCTGTTTGGTAATGACTCCTGATTGATAGGAGTCTGACTGATTCTGATATGAGTCAATGCCTCCAGAGGGCAGATATACTTCTTTACATCTCATTATGTTCATTTTATGACATTATTTCCTTACAAATGCTTTACGCTGGGTGTTGCCGAAGTACTCTCTAAACTGTACGTCAGAAAGAACGTATGTTCTCCTTCACACAAGGACCAGGAGGTATTTACATGAAAAATGTTCTTCTCATACTCAGTTACCATGCTCTGTAGCTGTGCCTATCAGACGCAATTGTTACCAGGGTATTGGACTCTAGGCTGGAATGCAACTGCTTATGGTACCTACGATGCTATGCAGGTAGGTAGTGCACTTTACTTTGCTTCAGATTAATTACCATCAAGGAGTACTCCTTCAATGGTAAGAAAACGTTTGTGTATGCGGCGCCTTTTTGAAAAACATGACGTAGTTAGTGAGTTCACTTATCTTCTTCTTCATTTTATTTTTGTAAACATGAGCTTTGCCTTGGGGAACCATGGTGCAGGTGGTTGATGCGGTAAAGCAGAACAACATGTTCAGTGCTGTTTCCAGTGTGTTGGGGTGGAGCTGCACATTAGACCTGTTTCTTGCGGGTTGTCTGGGGAATGAGCAAATGCCCATCAACACCAGGCAATGTAACAACAGCATCCCTTACTATCCACTCCAGCCCGTATCACCCTTCCCGGGCAACCAGCCAGCTGCTAGGTATCCACCACAACCCTCACCCTCAAGATCAATCCCACCTGCCCCTCCCTCTCCCCCTCAGCCCTCAGGGAATGGGCCGTGCTCAATGCGCTATGCTATGACCACTTTGTCAGACACTTTCCAATCACTCCAGTATGTACAGCAGGTCTGTGTTACCCTGTCACAGGCTTTGAACAACAAGCTTGCTAAACTAAAAGCCCTGTACCTTAATTTCAGGTAAGTCAGAGGACCCCATCTTGAGACTCCTTGAATTGCTTCCTTTCATGCCATCTTAAAGTCAATAGCTCTATGACCTCGCCCACTGCTCCAAAGAAATCCCCCTTCTGGCATGGTGGCAATGCTTTTGTTGTAGCCATAGCTCTACTTCTTCTTTCTCTCCTCCAGAATCCTACAGCTGTTGGTAAAACAATTCATATTACTGCAATTCATATTATCATATACATATTATAGTTGTGTTTCTGGAGGACCTACTGCTTATGGAGAAGGGTTGTGGTCTATTACCATGTTTGGTGTAGCTGACACCCAACAGGACGCCTTGCAGGTAACTAAGCTCTAATCTATATTTTTTTGATTAAATGCTCACCTCTTACGACCTTGACTCAATTATGATCGCTTGCCTAACTCTTTCCGGCCCATGTACCTGAAAGGTGTGTACAGCATCCCAACCTCTCCACTGCTCACTGCGTTGTGACTCCTCAGGTCCTTCAGTATGCTTCCCACTCATCCCTCCTCATACTCTTGGGAACCCTCTCAGGCTGGCCCTGTTACTTAAACCTGTTTGGAGCCCAGTGTCTTCCTTCTGATACCCAGTCAGCCATGGTGATGTGCACGAATCTGCAACCTGCTTCTCCGTACAACATACCCTTGCCGCCTTCAGCATTCTCACCATCCATTCCACCATCCACTCCACCATCCACTCCACTATCCACTCCACCATCCACTCCGCCATCCACTCCACCATCCACTCCACCATCCACTCCACCATCCTCCCCACCATGGCCTGCCCCATTCACTTTCTCACCCCCACAACCTGTAACCAGGTCACCTCCTCCCTTGCTCAAGAGTCCACCGCCTTCCAAATCTCCTCCTTCTCCTAAGCCATCTTTGTCCCCACCGCACCTAAAATTCTCCCCTCCTCTACCTGCACAACAACCACCGCCTAAGTCCTCCCCTCCCCACATCATCCCCCCTACCCTGAAACCACCAGTGCCTTTCCCCCATNCACCGTCTATCTCCTTCACCCCCGCCACATCCTCCTGCTCAACCTTCCCTCCCATCTCCTGCTGGCTACATATCTTTAAGAATATCCTCACCTGCTATTACTTGTCCTGCCCACACTCCTTGCCTAATCTCAGCAGTCAATGCCACGGTCACACATTTCCTAACCTTCGGCGTCGTCACTCTTCTGGCCCCTCCTAGCTGCAATAATGTCTCCTACAGTGGCTACGATGCTATCTTTTACCAATTCAACTATCGCTCTCTTGCAGAATCCATCGCTGTTTACAACATCCTAACCACCTCTACAGGTATGGCTTACCTCATATCTCAGGTAGCTGTGCCACCGTGCACAGTATCTGGTGCACTGCCTTGTGGATCCACTATCAATGTGACAGATAATGGGAGCAGGCCCTTCATGGCGGCATGTTCCGTACCTTCATCTAGATCAATGTCAGGCACCACAGCTCAGCCTGGGCTTTGCTGCAGCCCCTCTCCTCCAGCCGCATCACCCTCTCCTCCATCTCTGTCTCCTCCTCCAAGGCCTCAAACCTCACCATCGCCGCCGAAGGCTCTCTCACCTCCAACTCCTGGACCGTCTCCTGCTCCTCCATCTCCACCGCAGCCTCATCCTCCTTCCCCCCTTCCCTCCTTCATGAAAACTCCAATGCCTCCAAATCCCAGTCCTCCTGCTGCATCTCCCTTACCACCTCTACCGTCACCTCAACCTACTCCCTTGCCTATGATCCTCACACCTTCTCCACACCCTCCACCTTCGCCGTTGTTACCCCCTCAAGACATGCCGAACCCTAACCCTACACTCCTCCCAGTTCCCCCAGGAGCATCCCCACCACAACCAGCTACTCCATTCTACCTCACCATCATCATCACAAATCCCTCATACAACCTGTCTTGTGCTCAAAACGCTGATTGTTTACAGTCAGCTATCAACAGCACCCTGAGTGCCAGTGGGAACTTGTCCGCATCAGACAGTGTGGTGGGAGTCTCTTGTGAAGAATTTTATTCTACGGGCTCTAGCACCATCATTCTCACTTACACAGTCCTGGGCGCTGAGGACTCACAGGTACTGTTGATACTAAGTTCCTGTTATGAACCGAGTTTGTCATATGCCTCGCTAGCATAGTTGTGCATGTGAATTGATAAGGCAGTGCAAGAGTTCCAGGATGCTCAGTTCCCTAGACTATGATGGCACTCATATATCATATATCAGGATGCCTTGATAACTTGAGATGAATCTATATCGAGAACCCCAGCCGATAACCTTGACTTACGACCCAGTCTCCAGACAATGCATTCCTACGCTTTCTCAAATTTCAATTAGGCAAAGTCTTGGGTTGTCCATTTAATTCAACCGAATGCACTGTGCTCCATTTTCTGCTGCAGGCTTTTTATGATGCCATGACTGTGGAGCCAGGCATTGCCTTCTTGGTGTCTTCTGCCTCCCCTCCTTCGTGCTCTATGCATGCAGCTCTGCCATGCAACTCCTCAATTGTCATCAGCAGCGAAACTGAAGGCAACGCAGCAGCTTGCCAACCTCAGAACTTCTCTACAGAGGTTCCAGAGCTTTGCTGCAAGTCACAGCAGCCACCCACTTCCACGCCCCCCACACTGTCCTCTATCACTATCACAGTATACAGCACCTCAGCCACATGTAATGCCTCAGCAGCATGCATTATAGGAGCTATAGAGAATACCCTGAACCTACTCTTAGGCTCTAAGGCTCCTCAAGAGCAAGGGGCCCTTGGGTGTGCCCCAGTACAGAGCCAGGGCATGAGCTTAGGCATTGCCATTCTTATACCCTACGCCACTGAACAGGACACAGTCACCGTGTTTCATACTCTGAGCAATGCCTCTGGGTTTGCGCTGTTTGTCTCTAAAGCCTCACCACCATCTTGCACAGTCTCAGGTGGCATCCCGTGTGGATCATCAGTTTACATCGCAGCGGGGACCCAGATAGTTGCTGATGCTGTTTGTGGTCCCGTCACGAACTCCACCACTCTAGCCCTGCCTGAGCTGTGCTGTAGTCCCCCGCCTAGTCCCCGGGCACCCACCCCTCCTACTCCCAAGAACCTGGCAGTCTACATCATCAATCCTAACATCACTTGTGACAATTCACAACAGTGTATCTCAACAGCAGTGGCCACCACGTTGTCGTTGTTGCTAGGTTCAAGCGCACCGACAACAACGGGTCCTGTGGGGTGCGCACCTTCACAGCAAGGGAATACAACTTTAGGCATAGCTGTCTTGCTGTTGTACCCAGATACAGGCAGCACAAATGCTGCATTTGAGGCCTTGTCAACACCATCTGGGTTATCCACATTCATATCGCAAGCCTCAGCCCCGGTGTGTACGTCTAATGCTTCCGTACCTTGTGGATCAATCTTGTCAATATCTGCTGGGACTGGAGCTGTGACGGAAGCGAACTGCACTGCCCCCTCAAATACAAGCTTCTCCGCGCAACCAGGATTATGCTGTTCTTCCCCCCCTTCACCATCATAGGCCTAAATACTTCACTCACAAGGTACCTTGTTACATTAAGATATAAGATACTGCAGAGGTCCTGGTAATGGTTGCTCAGTCTTTGACATTACCTGGAAATTTGCCTCTGTCATGCCACCCTGAAACATGGTGTTTAGTTCATCTTACTTGTTCGCTGGCTCAAAGGCTTTGTAGGGTATTGCAGCTCTTTCGATGAGAACATTTTCAGGCATGCAGATGAGCATAAGGCTGATTTCACTATGTTGACGGGGATTACGAGAGTTGTAAAACAACTTGACACTTTTCCTCGTTGTTCGGGAATAACATTGTAGCATCATTTATCAATATGAGCAACGATATTCCTAACAAAATTTCTGCAATGATATTGCGAGGAAATCGTACACATGGTTTCAAATTCCTGAGATAGTTGTATTTATTTTCACAAACCAGTGTGATCCCTTGCAATTTTTAATTTAATGCATTATGAATCATGCTTGCAGCCTTGCTCTTTTTGAGTGTTGTGTAAACGAAGATACAAGTCCAGCTGTAGAGGGTTCTTCAGAGTCAGCATTACTTGTTAATAAGCTACCCATCGAGATTCTGAAGTATGCAATGGTTTGTCACCTTCCACAGCTTTCGGACCTTTGGGCTTTATCAGCCACATGTCACGTCTTTCATGAGTTCATAAGCAGTCCTGAGGTTTTAGCTGCATGGTTGTGGGAAAATTGAAGGAAGGAGGCAGCGTATAAAGCGATAGACATGAACCGGCTGGACGTGCTACAGCAGTTGGTGAATGTGCATCACGTCGATGTAAATGTTGGAAGAGATTTGGCGCACACTTTGAATTGTGAAGAGGCCCAAATTGACGACTCTGACGGCGAGCATTTCCTCTTGGCTCAGCATGCTGCTTCCTTTTCTGATGCCCTCACCATGAAATTCTTGCTTTCTTTACCGTCACTTGACCTGTCATGTCAGCGGTACGTCGCCAAGCCTTTGCTGCACGCTGCGGTCCAGTATGGAAACCTCGAGGTGGTGGAGGAACTCCTGGAGCGACAGAATGTGGACATCAATGAGTTAGACTCTAGAGGCCGCACCTGCTTACATATCGCTCTTTCAAATTACGACTTTAATTACATGGACATCCTCACCTTCCTCCTAGCACATTGTGTAGATGCCAGCAAAGCCACTGCAGGAGGTGTGACTGCTCTTCACATGGCTTCAAAAAATGGCCTCTGTGATGCATTAAATTTTCTTATCAACTACGGAGACGTTGTGGATGTCAACGCAGCCACTGATGAAGGACTGACCAGTCTGCACTTTGCTGCATACAGCAACAACAGAGAGGCCATCAAGGAGCTTCTCCTTCATCCCAACATCAATGTGACGGCGATGGCAACAGAAGGACTGACTGCATTACATGTAGCCACTATGCTTGGTCATATTGATATTGTTCGCTTGTTAATGACAAGGATGGATATAAACATGGGCTCTACATCAGGTCTGACCTGCCTCCACCTGGCATCCCAGCACAACCACGTTCACATCATGGCTGAGCTCCTAAAGCACCCTGATATTGAAGTGAATGCTGCTGCCTCCTTTGTCTCTGAGCTCACGAGCCTCCACACTGCAGCACAGAGTGGCCACCTGGAAGCCGTCAAGGAGCTATTGAGGCATCCCTGCATCAACGCCTCCGCTACTGCTTTTGGCGGGATGACCAGCCTGCACCTTGCTGCAGAGAACGGACATGCGTCTGTCGTAAGAGCGCTCCTCCCTTTCGTAGATGTCAACGCCAAAGCGGTGTACGACACAACTTGCTTGCACATTGCCTCTCTTCATGGTCAAGTGAACGTCATCTCAGAGCTCTTTAAGAGCCCTGATCTGGATGTGAACGCCAAGACAGAGCATCTCACCAGCCTTCACATCGCAGCACAGCATGGCAATGCATGTGCTGTTGCAGCGCTTTTGAGGCACCCAAACATAGCTGTCAACGCAGTGGATGCTGAGGAATTGACAGCCTTGCACCTAGCTGCGAAGACGGGGCACAGACACCCAGTTGGGGAGCTTCTGAAGCACCCAGCACTGGACGTCAATGCAGCGCCTCCTGATGGCAGGACTGCTCTCATCATTGCATCCAGCCAAGGCCGTACTGCTGTAGTAGCTGCTCTGCTGAAACACAAAGGCATAAACCCTAATGCTACATCTCATGCTAATGGGCGGACCAGCCTGCATCATGCCACGTGTCGTGGCCACCTCATGATCTTGACAGAGCTGTTGAAGCACCCTGCCACAGATGTCAATGCCATCGCTTCAGATGGCACCACCTGTCTGCATGTAGCAGCTAGGCGCGGTCACACCACAACAGTCATGGCCTTACTGAGTCATCCTAGGGTCAATTTGTCGGCAAACATGAAAGCTGAAGGGCTGACCAGCGCTGAGCTGGCAGCTGAGCATGGACATAAGGATGTGTGGAAGATTCTCACTAACGCAGCTCTATGTCAATGAAATGCTCAGGTGATGTGTTTCAGGTCTTCCTGCAATGGTGAGGAAAATGGCGAGGTTTGCTGTGTTGTTCGCTACTTATGATGGATGCCCTTTCCTTGGACATTAGGGTATCAAGTGTACACTTTAACCATGTTGCAGTACAGCCTAAAATAGCGAGGTTTGCTGTGTTGTTCGCTACTTATGATGGATGCCCTTTCCTTGGACATTAGGGTATCAAGTGTACACTTAAACCATGTTGCAGTACAGCCTAAAATCTGATTTTGTAACACAACTAAATGATTTGTCTGCAGTTATGTTCTTGAAATAAATAGATTCTGGAAGGGATGTCCTTCTTAGCTTTGTGGAAATGTGCGCTGTGGTCAACATGCTGCAGTTTAGGTGCTACATGTCTTGTTATGGCATCATCAGACAATGTACATAAATGTTCAATAAAGTGAGCCTCTGAAAGCTGTATGAGGTTTTGCATTGGATCTTACACATTGGATCTCACGCGTGATTTGATTGTTCATGGTAGACAGCCTCTTCATGAGCATGTATTCTTTAATCAGGATCTGTACCAACAGGTACTTCTTGTGCAGTCTGCTGTTACAATATTTTTTCTTCGTAAGGAGAGTGGCTGGTATATCATGCCATTTTCGCATTATTCACTAATTATATGTTCAAATGTTTGCTGAGGCTGTGCTAATGTAGGAACATGGGATGGAATGGTGCCATTGTGTTTATAATTGACCTCACATGGGATGGAATGGTGCAATTGTGTTTATAATCGACCTCACATGGGATGGAATGGTGCCATTGTGTTTATAATTGACCTCACATGGGATTATTTGTCCACTGCTCTGTCTACTGCCTAAACTTTCTTTGCTAAGATTGAGACGTAAACATTTTGAGCTGTCCGAACAAATATAGTTGTTGAAGTCTTAGTTGAATTCACATGCTGCTAATTACAGTACTGTTTTACTTGTCAAATTGTAATTCGTCATTCCATGGTGAGATCATCACTCAGAACTTTGCCTGAAGTTAACTCGATTGATGATGAATCATTTGTGTCGCCATGTGTGACGGTCTACCAAGGTCTTCAGCAGGCCTTCAGCTTGGTCGAAATAACCTCGCCCCTAAGCAAAAAGGATATAATTACACATGGCCTTAATGTTGACAAGCTTCTGAAAACAATCATCGCATCAGCTTTCCTTTGCCAGACCATGCACTCCTACAGACAATTTGTTAAACAAGGCACTTAAAGAAGTTTGCAGCCTGAGGCATGCCATACAATTCATTTAACACAGTGTTCAGTCTGGCACAGAACCAAGCCTACAATGCACAAATCAATAGAAGATGAGGCTTGATGGACAAGGCGCTCAGAAGTCAATACGAGGGTAAGACTTACGAAGAGATTGTAGTGATTGAGGATGTGGTACAGTGTATACAGCTTGCGTCGGTCCTCCCATCCATCAGAGTTTGGGATCACCTCGCGGTAGCTTTGCCAGAATGTTTCATTGAAACCTGAAGAAAAAGGACCAGTGGAGCAGCAAGCACAAAGTGAAGGTGGGGGAGAATGTAAGGATGGCTGTAGACTACACTGAAGGATATGTTTCAGTAGCTGGTGTGTGGGCATCATGCACAATAATTACTCTTGTGAGACAAGCTGGTGCAGGTGAGGTAACATGACGCCAGCTGGAGTTCAAAAACATGATGATATTTTTTAACTGTTTCAGCATGTATGCCTGTAGCACATGACTTCAAGCAAATTGAGTACACTGCTTCCAAGACCATCAAACTCATTACAATGTTCACACCTGCACACCAGCTCATACCCCACTCTGCCTCATGATGTCCATAGTAGCAAGCTGGATCATAGGTGACAGCCTCTCCGGTGTCAATGCAGGCCTTGCCAAGGGCAATAAATACAAGCATCTTTCAAATTGCACTGAAAAAAAGAAAGCATGCAGGATTTGTATGGAAGGTGTGGGTCTGCAGACATACAAGCTGTACCCTATCTTCTTTCAGGTCCCACTTGACGCCTTTGATGTTCAAATTCTTACCGCCATGTTCCCAGACCACAGATCACCATGAAGGATGCAAGGACGAATGGGTTGAGCGCCCTCAAAGAAATGGTCCAGATGTGGTAATAGACGGTCTCCATATCGCTGCAGAGTGATGT
Organism: Chlamydomonas eustigma; assembly: GCA_002335675.1. Taxonomy (NCBI): domain Eukaryota; kingdom Viridiplantae; phylum Chlorophyta; class Chlorophyceae; order Chlamydomonadales; family Chlamydomonadaceae; genus Chlamydomonas; species Chlamydomonas eustigma. The sequence continues at coordinate 625,524 of BEGY01000008.1, read as the reverse complement.
CACCTGCATTATTAATTAGAAATTGAGGGTAATGTGTCAAGATCTTTGTAATATGCGATCATCTCGAAAAGTTACAACTTGCCACATAATGAGAAGCCCACATCAACAAACCCATAGTTACCTGTCAGCCTCAACTGATGACCCAGCCTCTAGTCCCTAAACCCTAATAGTTACCTGTCAGCCTCAACTGATGACCCAGCCTCTAGTCCCTAAACCCTAATTGTTACCTGTCAGCCTCAACTGATGACCCAGCCTCTAGTCCCTAAACCCTAATTGTTACCTGCCAGCCTCAACTGATGACCCAGCCTCTAGTCCCTAAACCCTAATTGTTACCTGTCAGCCTCAACTGATGACCCAGCCTCTAGTCCCTAAACCCTAATTGTTACCTGTCAGCCTCAACTGATGACCCAGCCTTTGGTCTCTGAAGAAATCCACCCAGTCATCCATCCATGCATTTGGCTGGGGGATACCCCCAATAGTGTTGTCCACTGGAAATCCAAACTTGCCCTGAGCAGCATGGCTGTCCTGTTTTGAAAGGAGCACAGACATCCAGACAAATGAATGAAGCAATCACAGCATGTGGAAGGGCAGGTCATGGTTTTGACCTGTAATGTCTGGAATGTGGAGCATACCCTTTCCTTCACTGCTCCTCCAACTTCAACCGAGGATAAGAAAGAAACATTAAGAGAAAAACAAGAAGTCATTTCTGAAATGAAATGATTTTGAATGCCTGCTCACTTTGGGGGCAGCTGAATGCATGCGAGCTAAAGCATGCCCCAGCTGCTTGGGGTTCAATTGACCACCCAACTTCAAAGCCTCCATGACAATGAAGGTACCTCTGGACTCCTTGAGGTCCCCATAATGATACACTTTTGGAACCCTCACAGCGTCCGCATCTGCGGCAAAATGGTGGTTGAAAAAGAGGTACGTGTGATAAATTCAAGAATAGAGATTCAGATTATGACTTGGATTGTGTAAGTAAGTGTGGGCGTGAGTGTGAAAGGACCAAAAGTTGCTTACCTAACAATGAGCCTGACAATGAAATTTGTCTCTGTCACTTTCAATGACATTTGTAATTTCAGATTATTTATTATGCTGAATTCAACATGTGACTGCATGACCAGCATTCTATGTCTCCCTGCAAGAGTTTTGACCAAATAGAAGAAGCCATTTTGCAGTCCACCTTCTGCATTTAATCAGGAGTCCCCTTTGGATCCCTCTGGATCTAATGTGCCCTCATTTACATATAAATGCATCCAATGTGCCCTCATTTACATATAAATGCATCCAATGTGCCCTCATTTACATATAAATGCATCCAATGTGCCCTTATTTACATATAAATGCATCTAATGTGCCCTCATTTACATATAAATGCATCCAATGTGCCCTCATTTACATATAAATGCATCTAATGTGCCCTCATTTACATATAAATGCATCCAAATTCTTCTGTCTTGACCCTGTCTGTTCCTTCAATTTCACTCAACCTGCCAAGGCCAGCAATCCCAAAGCCTCTCCTTTGAACATGGTCATGTCCACACTCCCACTACTCTTCACAAAAAAGGACATCCCAGAGCTGGTATTGTACAACATGGTACTGCTCCAGGAGGAGTCACCGTGGGATTGTGTGGATATCACTGATCCGGCATCCTGGACATTCTTCTCAATCCATGTCACAATCTCAGAAGAGGGAGAGGCACTGTAAGGTAACAGTTGTGAAAGCATCTTGATATGATCTCTTTCCTCAATTCAGAGCTGGTCCGACTATTGCAAATTCTGAAATCGACTCTTAATTCTATTTAGAAGATAAGAAACAATAAGGAGAGCTGGAGACCATTAATAAAATATTTTGATAATGGCATCTGTTTGCAGTAAATGTCCCTGGATTTTTCTTTTAATTGATGTCAGCTTACTTCAGTGAAAATCTATCTTCTTTAAACAGTCCACGTCTCATTACAGAGGCATGCCTTGCCCTCAGCTGGGTAGCATGATGATTATGAGCGAAATTACTGTTGTACATATTACTGCAAATAGCATGCACAGAATAATGCTGCTGTAAACCTCTAAACTTTGGGGAGTTACTATGAATGACTGTAGGTACTCTGTAAGTGATCCGTACCAAGCCAATATAAAGATATCCTTGAATTTTTGAAAATTGAAACTTTATGTGCACATCTGTTTGTTGAAAGAGTTTAGTACGCCTAACTTAGTGTGAACAGGATGCTGACGCAGAATACAAAACTTCACAATTTTCTTTCGTTGTCTGAAATATATAGTTATATATTCTCTCAAAAGTCTTAGGAGTTAAGAAATGGCAGGCTGGGCCTCTCTCCTCCTTTTGATAACAAGATTTCTTAGTTGGATTCATGCTTGTGTAGTAGCACCGCTAGTTCATTGGTGGGAGGAATCTGTATTAGGCATATGGGAACATGTCGTTACCTCAGTGCTTCGCGAATCTTTCAACGAATGGACACGTATAGCAAATGGCATGTCCGCTTGGTTCTTATCTCTTTTTCAGTATAACTATCGCGATAAGCTCCGTAAAGCATGGAAGCCGGGTCCTAGTAAAGCTGCAGAGCCAAGCAGGCCCTCAACCCTTAATGCCATCCTAGAGGCTCTACATCGTGCAGAATCAAGGCCTTCTTCTGAAAATGAAGCAGGTGTGAATGGTCCAGTGTATAGACTGAGCATGTCTCTAAGGGTGAACATGGGGGAAATTCCGAAGTTTTAATAAATTCAGTATCAATGCAAAAGTCTTTCCTGCAATCCTGTTGCTATCACTGTCATTCCAATCACACAATGCAAAAAAAAAGGTCTCAAACCCTTCTACTTTGAACTGAACTCTGCATGTCCAATGTCCCTCCAGTAATTCCACCACCAACCTGTGAGGGTGTCCGCATGGATGAGATTCAGAGTCCTTGCGATACAACAGGAGAGGCCTTACCATTTCTCTCTATGCAGTCTTCCCGATTTGAATTGAAGTCGTCTCCTGGCAGGCTCTCTACTTTGATGAGACGTCGGCCTTGGCCTACACACTCAACAAAGCAACCCTCGGCTCCTACCCACCACTCACCACCCACCAAACCTTCCTCAGGCTCCCACCGCCTGTTTTCTACTCCAGAGGAAGGTGCAGGGCTCAGTGAGGTAGCTGCTGCTTTCATGCAGCCCAGTGGTGCAGGCGTTATTGTAAGACAGAGGGGGCTGCTGGAGGATGCACGCATCTGGACAGAGCTTGCAGTGGCTCAAGGCTTCAGTGCATGGAGACAATCAGTGAGATGGATCTTCAGGGTGCCATCCCATGAAAGAGCACTAACTCCATCTCCAGCCAGTACACCACGAGATCTAGATCTGACCACATGTGATAGCCTTCCTACTCAGCCACAGGCTACAAAGGACCATATTGGCTGTTGGGATGTAACTAGCAACATGGATTGCGCTGAAGATGGACGCACCAAATTTAATGCTGCTGCTGCCTCTCTCTTTGAGGCTGCAGCTCAATGCCCTTCAATGAGGCAGAGCATCTCGACCTGTGCATCTGCATCTGCATCTGCTGCATCTTGTTCTAGTGACCACCCTCAAGATTATGAGGTTGGCAGGGTTTATGGCGGTGACAAGGTCTCTCTTGAAGACACTGAACAGCAGCACCCTCTGATACACAGTACTGTAGTGCCTCAGCTTCCCCAGAGACCCTCCTTGTGGTCATGGCTGAGGCATCGCGGGAGACCGCCTCAGTGCCACTCAAACAGCTTACCCCCTTCACAACCACGGCAGGAAGCAGGGATAGTGCTGGAAGGCAGGATGGGAAGGTGTGAAGGCAGGATGGGAAGGTGTGAAGGCAGGATGGGAAGGTGTCAGCGCCTTTTACCTCGAAGCCAAAGCATGAGGGACACTCGCAACAAACAGCCTCCTCTCCAAGTCAATGTACACTCGCCTACTGCTAGCTCAGATACCAATAGCCCATCTACCCCTATAGTCGCACCACCCGCCATCTCACCTGCTTCCCCTGCTGTCGCTCAAAACTCGAGCAGCAGGCCCTGTTACCTGCCTGCTTCCTCACCACCCCTCCGCCGGGTGCGCAGTTTTTCGCGCAGTGAGGGCAGTGTGTTGTGTCAGCACATGAGTGAGGTGTCTAATGCAGCTGACGTGGTGAGATTGTCAGGATATCCTCTTGAGCAGCACACGGTAACCACGCAGGATGGCTACATACTGGTACTGGATCGTATCCCAAGGTGTGAATCATGGCAGAAAACACACAGAATGTCTGTCATCTTGCCTAGTAAACATGGTACAGGACAGTGCCAGTGTTTAAGATTCATGATAGCAGCAGATGTATGAGAGGCATGACTGAAAATATCCTTCACGTAAATTCTCCTGACAGACACAATAGCAAGGAGGTGGTTTTCTTCATGCATGGCGTAATGGACAGCTCCATGACCTGGGTCAGTGGAGGTGAGGTCCTTGGAAAGATGTGGTGGGTGCATACACACTGAAATGTTGGGAAGGGCATGCTCCATATCTCTATTCATGCATGGCGTAATGGACAGCTCCATGACCTGACCTTAGAAAGATGTGGTGGGTGCATACATACTGAAATGTTGGGAAGGGCATGCTCCACATCTCTATTCATGCATGGCGTAATGGACAGCTCCATGACCTGACCTTGGAAAGATGTGGTGGGTGCATACATACTGAAATGTTGGGAAGGGCATGCTCCATATCTCTATTCATGCATGGCGTAATGGACAGTTCCATGACCTGACCTTGGAAAGATGTGGTGGGTGTATACATACTGAAATGTTGGGAAGGGCATGCTCCATATCTCTATTCATGCATGGCGTAATGG
>BEGY01000008.1:606653-619654 GCA_002335675.1 Chlamydomonas eustigma | reverse complement strand
AGTGCTTCTCTCTCTTAGCTACAAGTGCTTCTCTCTCTTAGCTACAAGTGCTTCTCTCTCTTAACTACAAGTGCTCCTCTCTCTTAGCTACAAGTGCTTCTCTCTCTTAGCTACAAGTGCTTCTCTCTCTTAGCTACAAGTGCTTCTCTCTCTTAACTACAAGGGCTTCTCTCACTTAGCTACAAGTGCTTCTATCTCTTAGCTACAAGTGCTGCCCTCTCTTAGCTACAAGTGCTCCTCTCTCTTAGCTACAAGTGCTTCCCTCTCTTAGCTACAAGTGCTTCTCTTTCTTAGTTACAAGCGCTTCTCTCTCTTAGCTACAAGTGCTTCCCTCTCTTAGCTACAAGTTCTTCACTTTCTGATTGGTCATTTCCAAATAGCCTGTGCCTTGCTTTATAGATCCCACGAAAATGGGAGCTGCGTATTGGCGGTACAACATCAATCACATAGGGGTTTATGATGTCGGTGCTCAGCTAGACCACATACATGAGACCAAGTGCTCAGAGCTCTTAGGAATCATCGATGCAGCCAAGTTTAGGAGGAAATCAGCACAGGTACATGGGCAAGGTAAAACGGCTGCGGGAAAAGGTGTTAATCAACCTGACCATGCTGCTGCTGTTGCTGCTGCAGTAACTGCAGCTGATGTTTCTCCTTCACTCCAAGGCATTTCACGGCCTGTGGGGCAAATGATTACAAAGGGCAAGGCTGCATGGTCTAGCCTAAATGCATCACCATGTGTAGGAGACAGTGAAGGCAAGCCCAGCAGATCAACTCCACGATGGTGGATGACGAGGTCGCTGATGCCTGGTGATGACAATCTTGAAGTGATGCAGCCCTGTACTGCTCACCAGCCTCCAAGCAGTACTGTTGCACCAGCTGATCATCTGATTTCATTACTCGGAGAGGATCGCAGCAATGACATGCCCTCTTGTCAAGAGAAATGCGACAGTGGTATGAATCCTTCAAGTACTGATTGCAGGGAGAGAGCAGCAGGAGGCATAGGAGGAGACAGCTGTTGCAGGTGTGAAGCCTTCAGCAATGGAATGAAGATTTTTGTGTAAAAAAAGGGTGCTCAAGTGTGTATGTGGAATTTGAATGTAGGATGTACCTGTCTCAGTATCTTGATGTTGTGCCGCCTCTCTTAAGCTCTAGTAGAGATTTTGAATTCCTGAGTCAATCTTCAGGCCTAAGCTACACCAGCAGCATCGAGGCTGGTGGTCTTCCTTTCGCTGGAGATTGCCACTGCCCCGCCTCGGTCAGAATGGGGGGAGAATGACTGGCCCTCATCCTGTAGACGATGCTGCTGAGTGGGGCTCAAACACAGGGCACGTTGGTGCACAGGAAGTGCCTCAATCTCAGGAAGTAGAGGAGATTGATGGAGAGGTGGGGTCTTCTTCTCCAGGGTAGCAGGAACATCAGAAGTAGCATTCAAGGGTTATAAAGCAGTCATGGAGCTTCATGGTTTTAAAATTCCTTTTATCAATGAGGGTCACAATTCAGGCCTAGGTGACTCTTTCATAGGCTAGATTCAAAGCAAGGTCCGCGAGGGTGCTACAAGGTCACGTTAGCACTTTGAAGATTCTTTAAAAATCTGTGATTGTTTTTAGATCCTTGCCGTGATACTTTACAATCCCTTGCTGCGCCTGTATAGGAGCGCACTTTTGAGCACTTTCACTCTGCACAATCTGAAGACTTGTCCAGCACTCAAGCGCTTAGTGAGGGTGATGTGCTTGGCATCATGTCAACACCTCAGAAGCATGAGGAACAGCAGCTTCAGGCTTGCAAGGCCTTACCTACAGAGATGGGGTCAGAGCATGAAGAACACACCTTTGTTGAGAGGCTGAAGCAGCCAGTGATAGCTGCTGAGGAGCCTTATCGTCTGAGAGCTGTAGGGCACAGCTTGGGAGGTGTAAACATGTTGATGCATTGTATTGTGAGACGAAACAGCGCTGGCTATGGGTCTGTGAAATCATCTGCAGGACATGAGACCGCAGTGGGAGTGCGAGCCCCTTCTCTCTCCACCTCTTCAACCCATGTACACCGCCTCATTCTTATGTCGCCAGCTGGATTCCACGTACAAATGCCTCCAGTCAGTGAAATAACAATAGATTGTAATCCAGCTCTCTTACATCCATTTTATGCATGCATGCAAGCAGGTTGTATTGTCCAACCTGAGCTGAAAATAGGGCGCAATCTATGATGTTTTGTCACTTCTGGATGCTTCCTCTCTTTTGACATTGCCATCACAATGCCATCACAACTAACTAAAGTTAGAATACCTGCCCAGAGATTTACAGTCCTCTTTTCACTCCTCGCTCACTCTCCTAGGCTGCTTTGCCCGTTCCTGCCACCATTCGTCTCATTCATGCGTATGTTGTGGCCACACTTCGCCATGCCTGTGTACATCCCAACCTACTATATCAGAGCTTTAGTGTTCAAGTTGTTTAGGGATGTATCATCAATACCTGCAGCCCTGGAGTTGCTCAGATTGGGCATGAAGGTGTGTGATTGTAGCACTCTCAGAACATGGTACGGTCAGCGACACCAGAGATACTTCAGTAGAAGTACTTGATGGCTTGAACAATCTGCTTTGCTCGTTATGTTGATGCTGCTTTCCTTTTTGTCACCTTGATGTTGTCTCTGTTTTTGCTGTGTATGACCAATCAGCTGGCTCTCAACAATGATGCAAGTCAGTGGGAGAGAGCGCTCCAAATGCCTCACTACAATGCAAAGCACATGCCATCTCTGTCAGTGTATCAAGGTGTGTGCCTCTGAACAATGAAATACAAGCTCTTGTGTCTAGGGTTTTATCGCCAGTACTCTTTACTAAAGACCTTGCTGAGCTTGCTTCTCCTGCAGTTCTCCACTTGATCCAGATGGCAAGATCTGGAAGATTCCAAATGTTTGACTATGGAAACTCTTCTGCCAACTGGGCGGCTTATGGGGGCCCCAAACCTCCAGACCTGGCTGCAAATTATGGCAGCTTAGTGGGATTGCCTGTGGACCTGATTGCTGGGTTGAGGGATGGGATAGTACCACCGGAGAATATCAGGATCCATTTACAGCTGATGAATGAGGCTGGCGTGGAGGTGAGCTTGCTTACACATTCAACCCTGCTAACAGGCAGGTACAGAGTCAACAACTCTATCAGATACTATTTGGTAAGGGAGCATCTGAGAAGGGCAAGACAGAATCCATCAGCTGCTTTATGTTTTCAGCTATGCTATGATAGTTGATAAGGTGCTGTTATTTACGACATTTAATTACCTAATTATTTTTAACATTTTTTTTTTTGTCTTTCACTGTCGTAGGTGAGCTACAAGGAGTTTGACTTCGGACATCTGGACTTCACTTTTGCTGTGAAAGAAGACCTGAACATGTACCTCATGAAATTGCTGCTGAAGAAGAAATGAGACTAGAAGTTCATATCTGATGTCTGTTGGTCTGGTAGCATTCCTTGTTTTAAATAGAAGGCTGAACACAAGTGTTTCAATAACCTTTTTCTAAATTTCTTTTGCGTTTCAAGTGCATTCGTCCATTAAGGATGGAGCACTGTATTTACAAATCACATCACCAGAAACTATAGATTAATACATAAGCAGAAATTCCATCTCACATACACGAGAAGGGCAGGTTCATGAAATCTTCCTCCTTATCAACCATAAGGCAGGTTGCTTAATACTCCTCTCCCTCTCCCTCGCCAGCACCCTCAGCAGACTCAGCACCAACCTCCTCAAAGTCCTTCTCCAGGGCAGCCAGATCCTCACGGGCCTCAGAGAACTCTCCCTCCTCCATACCCTCACCCACATACCAGTGGACAAAGGCACGCTTGGCATACATCAGATCGAACTTGTGGTCCAGGCGGGAGAACACCTCACCAATGGCAGTGGTGTTACTGATCATGGCACAGGCGCGCTGCACCTTGGCCAGATCTCCTCCAGGAACCACAGTGGGGGGCTGGTAGTTGATTCCGCACTTGAAGCCAGTGGGGCACCAGTCAACAAACTGAATGGTACGCTTGGTCTTGATGGTGGCAACAGCAGCATTGACATCCTTGGGGACGACATCACCGCGGTACATCAAGCAGCAGGCCATGTACTTGCCATGGCGGGGATCGCACTTGGCCATCATGCTGGCAGGCTCAAATACAGCGTTGGTGATCTCAGCCACAGACAGCTGCTCGTGGTAGGCCTTCTCAGCTGAGATGACAGGGGCGAAGGAGCTCAGCAAGAAGTGGATACGGGGGTAGGGCACCAAGTTTGTCTGGAACTCAGTGACATCCACATTCAGGGCACCGTCAAAGCGCAGGGAGGCAGTCAGGGAGGAGATGATCTGGGCAATCAGACGGTTCAGGTTGGTGTAGGTGGGGCGCTCTATGTCCAGGGAGCGGCGGCAGATATCATAGATGGCCTCGTTGTCAAGCATGACAGCCACTGCAAATACAAGAACTTTATCAGTACTGGAGACAGGCATTACCCAAATAAGCTTCTAGATAGGACAACTATGATGCAGGCAAATGGCTGAAGACTACCAAGTTCATTGGAGCAGGTCCATTGCAAATCCTTACCATCAGTGTGCTCCAGTAGAGAGTGGGTGGACAGAACAGCATTGTAAGGCTCAACCACAGCAGTGGAGACCTGTGGGGAGGGGTAGATGGTGAAGGCCAGCTTGGACTTCTTGCCGTAGTCAACAGACAGACGCTCCAGCAGCAGAGAGCCCAGACCAGAGCCAGTGCCTCCTCCTACAGCATTGAAGACGAGGAAGCCCTGGAGACCAGTGCAGTTGTCAGCCAGCTTTCGGATGCGATCCAAGGCAAGGTCGACGATTTCCTTGCCAATGGTGTAGTGCCCACGGGCGAAGTTGTTAGCAGCATCCTCCTTTCCGGAGATCAACTGCTCAGGGTGGAAGAGCTGGCGATAAGTCCCGGTGCGGACCTCGTCAATCACAGTGGGCTCCAAGTCCAAGAAGATGGCACGAGGGACATGCTTTCCTGCTCCAGTCTCACTGAAGAAGGTATTGAAGGCATCGTCACCTCCTCCAATGGTCTTGTCAGAAGGCATCTGAAACAAAGAAGACAGGGAGGCACAAGTAAGATAAGGAACATACTTCCTCATTAATGAGGAAAAAATATAATGATTTTGATGGCAGATCAGCATAGGTCACGGTGGGGCCGCGGAGCAAATTTCAAAATCGGAGACTCACAGACCAACATATCAAGGTTATGCATACCTGCCCGTCAGGTTGAATTCCATGTTCCAGGCAGTAGAGCTCCCAGCATGCATTTCCGATCTGGACTCCGGCCTGACCAATGTGGATTGACTGCGAAGGAGGAGAAAATGGCAAAGTACATTAAATAACAAGAATTCAAAGGGTACCGATAATTAGAACCTAATGAAGAGGACACTCACGATTGCTTCACGCATTTTGATTGGTTAAGGATCAACAGATGACGATATAAAGATCGAGGACAGTCTAAGCTTCTGACTCGAAAAGATATTACTCTAAGATGGGTTGCGTCATATATGTACCTTCCTGGGGCTTGCCTTCACTCGAAGTTTCGGCAAGAAGTACCATTACACACAAACCGCTTGCAATACAAGCAACACTACTTTCAAACTATGTAAATTTTGCAAGAGCTCTGAAACAAATGAGACGCACAACCCGAGTTTAAAGAAAACATGGATTCTCGGTATTGATGTATTAGAGTGGTAAATCAAAACGCAAGAGGATTACCTACGCAGAGGATAATTAAATGATATTACACTGACATGTTCTCTGAAATGAAACAGAGAGTTTTAAACGGGCTATCTATCATCATTTAGGACGACTTTGTGACACAGGGGATCATACTAGACATACCTTCACTCTCTTCTGCAGAAGGACCACCATATCTGTTCATAGCAAAACCTTCTTGAACTGTATCCTTGAGATTTCATACTTTCGATCCGATGACCTACGCTTGATGATAGTCAATGAGGCTGTACTTCAGTCCTAAGGACTCCGCAGTTATAACATGAGCCTGCCAACCTGAGCCACCTGCAAGACATCACAACATGCAATAAGAGCTGCATCAGATGCCATGGACATGCATGAAGGGTTTTGCATTCAATGACTTATTATGGTGTACTGAAGTCCCACTGAGTTTCCCTCATCATTTTCATACCTCGGGCATGGGGTGTGGTGAAGGGGTTTAAGCTGTGTGTGGACTAAGTATAGACTTAGTCAAAGTCAGAGTTCGAGGTTTTACAAGGGTGGTCGAGGTTTAGCAAGATAAGTCTCTGTAAAACAAAGAAATCTATAGTATTTATAGTAAAACAAGAGTGACAGGATGTCATGGGACGCTGTGTAATAGGAAATTACGGAAGTGTGAGAAAAAGGTGTGACGTAGGTGTCAAAGGAAGCTGAATCTATTACATTCTCCCCTACTAGGAGTCAAACGTCCACGTTGACTTTAAGTAGCATCATCAAGGACTGCAAAGTGCACAACCTTAGGAATCTTAGTCTTGTATAGCCGTGCAAAGCTCAAGTAGGCTGGGGTTTGAACAAAAGTACTCCATGTGGGTGAAGAAAGGAAGTCCTTGAAAGTAGTAAGCTTAGTCAAAGAACGCATAGGCTCCCAAGTGTCAATAGGCTGATCAGGGTTGGGGGTAGTAGACCATCTGACTTTGAAGAAAAGGCACTTGGATTTAGGGCGGGCACGGCTGTCGGGGTCTGTTTGAATTCTGCAATCCAAAATGCTGTGAACAGGATGAACATTGCGTACATAGTCACGAGGGTTGGCCAGGGGTTGACTGGGTGTGTCACGTTGAGGGAATTCAGATGTAGGGTTGTCATTCCAGGGTAGGAGACATGAGACATGAAAAACTGGGTGAATGTGTGATAAGGCGGCGGGAAGGGTAAGGCGATAGGCAACAGGGGAAATCACCTGATTGATAGTAAAGGGTCCAAGGAAGCGGGGACGAAGCTTGGAGCTAGGGTATTCCACTAAGGTAAGGTGGTCAGAGGACAGGCGCACACGATCACCAACAGTGAAGGTAAGTGGGCGACGGCTGCGGTTGACATGAGTTTCTTGACGGGCTTTGGCTAAGTCCAGTTGATGGCGTATGCTGTTTTGGACATCTCTGAGGTTGTCAAGAAAGGAAGTGGCATCTGGGTTTATGGTGGTATCAGGAGAGACGAAGGTGTTGTAGGATGAAATCCATAGTTGGCAAGGAAAGGGGTTTGTTGAGTGGAAGAGTGCACATGGGAGTTGTAGGCAAATTCAGCAAGTGGTAACCACGTAGCCCAATCGTTGTGCTGTGGAGAGACGTAAGCACGGAGGATTTGCTCAATGGTACGATGGGTGATTTCTGATTGGCCATCGGTTTGTGGGTGATGGGCAGTGGAGAGGTTAAGTTTGGATCCAAGTTGAGTGAATAAGGTTTGCCAGAAATCTGAGGCAATCCAGGGGTCGCGGTCAGAGACAATGACAGAGGGTAGGCCATGTTTAGAGAAAACATGATCAATGAAGACATGTGCAAGCTGTTGAGAGGTGATGGACTTGTTGGCACGGACGAAGATAGCTTGTTTTGTGAGCATGTCCACAAAAGTGACAATGGAATCATAAGACAAGGTGTCATGGCATTGTGACTTGGGAAGATCAGTAATCAGATCCATACTGACATGAGACCAAGGGCGTACGGGAACAGCATGTGGCCGAAGGAGCCCAGGTGGAAGCTGAGTCATCGGTACTTGACAAATTAGCACCCAAGATCACTACTTGATGAATCTCACTAGATCCCATGACAGTTTCCATGGCTTGAACGTCTATTTCTGAGGTTCTAACAGCTACAACAACGTCTGCCCTGCTGCCCATCCTGTTCTTCAATTTCTCTTGCTCCTCAAATGGCATGCAGTATGAAACCATTGCTTGATCATAATCTGGATTCCAGTACTTGTTCTTGCTAGAAATTAAGGACGGCATGTTGCAGCGAAACAGACAGACATCCACTGCTGTTCTCTCAACAACTGTGAGAGTCCTCCATACTTCTCTTGCAGCCCTGTTCACTAATGTTTATCAGAAGAAAAAGTATATATCAAATCTGAACTAATTGAAAAGGGAGAGTAGGTATGTGCGTCGGTAATTAGTGCAACTTTTGCTAATGAATACGTAGTCACAAGGCAGGCTTCATTTAAGATGAGTGAATTTTAACGCACTATCTGCACAAGATTGCATCAACACCTTGCCATCTGGTGAATTGCCGAAAAGCATACGATCATTGATGCAGGCACTGCGAGTCTGAGAGCGAATACTTTATAATTTTTCGCCATTTCTTTTTCTTTTAGCTCTTGTGGCGTAACTTTCTGTTTTGTGATTACAATTTACATGCACCAGTTTCGTCACTCTTTTTTTGCCTCATCTGATCTCAGTTAACTTCTAAGGAAATTACATAAACATGTTACAACCTACATGCTCAGTTAATATTTATTCAATTCATTTCAGATTTTCAAGTATTCCTTGTGAAACGAATCCGTTTTTTTGCATGGAGAACAAAAAAGGAACATGAAAGTGATTGGATTACCCATCTCCTACACCTTCTTCCCAACTACTTGACCTTGATGGAATTTATCGAAGCCAAACTTTTTCCCCAGGGCCTCTCCTGTGTTGAGATGTGCTTGCCAACCTGACATCATTTAAATACAGATTATTGTACAGCAATAGATACCGTTTATGCAGGATTTGAGCAGTCATCAAATCCTAAGACTTAATGCTTGCAATTGACAGGAACGTTGAATTGACATGTCAACTTATGTCTCTGGTGAGTATTGAATCACCACAGCAGGGTATCACTTGCTCACAATTACTAATCTGTAGCAAGTCCGCAGCACAATCCTACCTTGAGCTTGAACTCTCTTCAGAAGATCCTCTCCCTCCTCATACGTTGTGTGAAGAAGGGGATGCCCAGCAGCAATTGACTCTTCTTTATGCTGAAAGGAGATTGAAACAGAGGCATTGTAGCCTCAGGCATTGTAGAGTTCTCATGCCAGTGGTTCAGATTGTTTTGACACACAACTGTTCAAATCCTGTCTAGCTTGCATTAACATGAAAGCTGTTCAAATCCTGTCTGACCTGTAACCACATTTTTTCTTTTTTTTTTAACCGAGAGAACTTACATAACAGCTCGGTTCTCACAATTGATCACAAAATTCAGGCACCAGCTTCAAAAATTTTAAGATCAAGTTCAGATGCAGTTGACAGCGATTTTGACTTGGAGCACACCTTGACAGTGGGTGGACATGTCATGACCATCTTGCTGCCTGGGGCACATGCCTGGTACATGGCCTTGATGAGGTTACCTCCCTCCTCAGCAGTCATGTAACCAATCAGACCTTCAGCTATCCATAAACACTGCTCCCTGGAATCAAATCCTACAAGGTGGAAAATGCAGCATGTTTAAAAAGCAAAAGATCATTTTTAGACTGCAAAAAAAGGTGAGGAGTAACTGACATGTTTATGGCAGAGGGACAGTGCTTTGGAGTTATATCACAGGACAGAGGGATTACAAACTTGAATAACCCATAGTCAAAGCTCAAATATTTCACACAGATGAGCAGACCACAGCATTGCTATGTTATTGCAACAGTGCAAACAGGTGCCTCTTGGGACATCAGAGCTTCATTTTTTCTCCATTGCCATCAGAGCATTAAGCTTGGAGCAGCGGTAAGAAAGAACCATGGATATTGCTAACTAACTAACCAAGTTATCACAAAACTCGTGCCCGATATACCCGGGGCTTTTCTTGTGGCATTTTCATGCATGACATTTTCAGAAAGATCAGAATTGATGCGGAAAAGGAATAGCAGAAGATTTACCAGGTTAGAGAAAGAGATCATGAAGGAAAGCAAACCTTCTCACCAGCTACAGCCAGCTTATCTGCAAGGCTATCTCCAGGTTGTAAGGCCTTTGAGAGATCAGCTGGTACAAAGGCCCTCGAGGAAGCGCCCATCTTCATAGGGACAAGGACCTTGCTCTTGACCTTCTCCACAGATCCTGTATCCACCTCAAACACTCTGGTGCCCTCAGGCCAAGCTAAGCGCCATGCACGTGGATCTAACCCAGCACCCAAGATAACTACTTGACGGATCTCACTACATCCCATGACAGTCTCCATGGCTTGAAAATCAATTTCAGATGTCCTAACTGCCATCATGCTGTTGCCCCATCCACCTCTGCCCCCATACCCCTTCGCTTGCTCTTCCAGAGGCATGCAGTGTGATACCAGGGCCTGGTCAAACTCTGGGTTCCAATATTTGTTAATAGATTTGAGAGTGCTTAACATGTTGCAGCGATAAAGGCAGACTCCCACGGCTGTTCTCTCTACAGGCGTGAGGTTGCTCCATACTTCTTTTGCAGCTTGATTCCTCTTAGAATTATATCCTGAAAGTTTGGTATTTTCATAAGTGTCAGCGATATTGAACTAGGTGAAAAGTGATTGCACTAGTAAGAACCTGTTGGGCTCATGGTATTCTATGAGGACATTCGATACGCTATTAAACATCTCCTAGAATATGATTATGTATACCTCTCCACTTAACCAAGCGCTGAAAAATGTAAGCTGTTGCGACCAGTAACGACGCAGGTACTGCGATGCGTGTAATCAGCGCCTCTGCTTTTGTTGACATGTTCTGATATATGTATTAATTATGAAGTCTTACAGAAAACTATTGTGTCATCCTAGCGTCAGCCTAAGATATTACGCAGAACCGGGGCTATGGCAGGAATCTCACTCTTTCTGAAGGGGTTTAGGCTGTGTGTGGACTAAGTATAAACTTAGTCAAAGTCAGAGTTCGAGGTTTTACAAGATAAGTCTCTGTATAACAAAGAAATCCATAGTATTTATAGTAAAACAAGAGTGACAGGATGTCATGGGACGCTGTGTAATAGGAAATTACGTAAGTGTGAGAAAAAGATGTGACATGGGTGTCAAAGGAAGCTGAATCTATTACACTGTCTATGACACACCTGCCCCAGAACCAGCAGCTCATGAACATCCTCACATCTACATTTAAAGGAGAATCTGGAATCTACCGAATTCTTCATCCAGCCAGAAAATTTGTCGAAAAGATCAGAGAATATGTACCTATATACCACTACGTATTTAACGTATCATAATCATGCACAGCATGTCTTGATTGCTGAGTCCGACCTCAAAGTGTTAAAAGCGTCCATCCCTCCCCTGCATGAGTACCTCAGGTATGACATATTCCAGATGGGCTAAAACAACATAGGTTACATTAGCTTTGTGTGACTGCAGCCCAGATTCTTCATGCAATTAATGCAATCCTGTTCAGCTGCCTCTGAAAAATTATATGATTAGGTAATCACTTCTCTTGGCCTAGGAAGCACAGGTAATACTGACTCATATAAGTTGCACCCTTCCTTGCTATAAGAATGATCTAAGAATCCAAGGGATTTGAAGCCATCTCACTCGCCAAGCATTGTATGTTTATATACACTGATAACCAATTATGATTATGATTAACACATTCAATTATTCATGGGAAGCCACTGTCTGAGTTGACATCTCATGTAGTATCTAACTGAATCTCAGGCAAAGTTTCTCAAAGCTATTATACAATGTATCAACAAATTATTATGAAAATCCTGGTACCTATCTAATCTCACAGGGTAGGCGGTCCGAAGAGCAGACGTAGTATTATGTGTGATGACCCTGGCAGTGTAGGCGGTGCTAAGTTGCAGAAGTATCTACTGAGAGAAAAAGTGATATATTTTGAAGGCTATATGTAATAATGTGTAATAAGCTATGTCTAATGCGTGTTTGCGCTACTCTCGTAGCACTAACAAACGGCGACGCCAGCCAGTTCTGAATTTTTCGCTCATAATTATGATCATCTGCCATCTGACAGGTTCAGTTATAAAGCCCTCAAAATCCAAAGCATTCTATTAAATAATGTTTATTAATATTTACATTGAATTACACAAACGCTGCGACAAAGGGTGTTAATCTACAGTCGTGTGTCTGAACATCCCAGTTCCTCACTCATGCGCATTGACCGGGGTTAAAGAACGTCCTAGGAAGCAAAAATCTAAACATATGTGTAGCGCTTAAAAAGGTAGCTGCCAAAAGTGCCGGTCATTGCTTGACTCATATCAGTGCGCCGCCAACTAATAACGCTGCTGAGTGATCATTGTATTCCCCATGATCATCATTAGCATAATTTCCGTCCTGGTAGACCTGGCTTTCAAAATTCTGCTCAGAATATAAGTTATCGAATTGGTACGCAGGCGTTGCCAGGGGCAAAGGATTCTGGATTTGTCGCTTCATGAAGGTCCTTAATACGAAAAATAATAAACGCTTGAGAAACTTTTGAAAAAAACTGGCCTCCTAGTCCTGCAACTTTGTCGGACTACAAAAACTAGATCAGACTAGCCAGACTAGCCTGTTTAGCGGAATGTCGGTTGCCCCAAACCGACGACCCAGTTCTAGTCTAGTCCGTCAGTGGAAACACCCTCTTATTCAGATGCCTTAAGACATTCTTTACATTGTTTGAAAGTAGTATTGCCTGTATTGCAAGTGGTTTGTGTGTAAATTCGATTGAAGGCAAGCCCCAGTAAGGTACATATGTGACGCAGCCCTTCTTAGAGTCACATATTTTCGAGTCAGAAGCTTGATCTGTCCTCGATCTTAATATCATAAACTTTAGAACTTGTAGCTAAGAGAGGGCAGCACTTGTAGCTAAGAGAGAGAGGCGCTTGTAGCTAAGAGAAGGCAGCACTTGTAGCTAAGAGAGGGCAGCACTTGTAGCTAAGAGAGAGAAGCGCTTGTAGCTAAGAGAGAGAAGCACTTGTAGCTAAGAGAGAGAAGCACTTGTAGCTAAGAGAGAGAAGCACTTGTAGCTGAGAGAGAGAAGCACTTGTAGCTAAGAGAGGGAAGCACTTGTAGCTAAGAGAGTGAAGCACTTGTGGTTAAGAGGGGGAAGCACTTGTAGCTAAGAGAGAG